>CAUYRB010007376.1:0-19757 GCA_963574695.1 Propithecus perrieri
CCAGCTACTCGGGAGGCTGAGGCAGGAGGATTGCTTGAGCCCAGGAGTTTGAGGTTGCTGTGAGCTAGGCTGACGCCACGGCACTCACTCTAGCCCGGGTAACACAGTGAGACTCTGTCTCAAAAAAAAAAAAAAAAAAAAGAGACCACTGGCCGGTTACCAGTCGATCCCAGCACACCACGCAAACACCCTCATTTCTGATGTAGATCATAATGGGAGAACAGCTAGAAAGTCCGCTCTAAGCAAAAGCTTTCTGGTTGGGATAAGAGCCAGTTTCCCATCTTTGTTGCCCAGACTACTCCCTCTTTTGGGCAAAACATACACCTCAGGGCTAGAATTGTGGAGCCAGAGGGGAGGTGTGCCAGATGACAGGGTCCAAGCTGACCCCTCCTGTAACACTCCTCACCCTCTCAGATGTCTTTCCCATCTGCAGCCGCTCTTTCCCTCAATACTTTGTGTGAACCTCACTTCCACACCCTCCCCATCTTGCTCTGATGATCTAATGACCCCCAAACTTAAACACAAGATATAATGCAAAAATCACACAGATGCAGGTTCCTAGTGTAGATTCACAGAGACCAAAAGTGGAAGGGTGGTTACCAGGGGCCGGGGAAGGGGGAATGGGGAGTTACTGCGTAATGGGGACAGGGTTTCAGTTTGGGAAGATGAAAATAATTCTGGAGATGGATGATGGTGATAGTCGCCCAACAATGTGAATGTACTTTATGCCACTCAACTGTTCACTTGAGTTCAAACGGTAAATTTAGTATTACGTATTTTCTACCACAATAAATCACAAACGCATTTATAAAAACCAAATATTAAGTTTATATTTCATTTTTAACTTAGATTATAAAAATATAATAAAAATGTGTATCTGTAATTCCTGAGGCAGAGGTCTTAATGTCTACAGTATGTACACTGTACTATAGCCTTCTGTTTATCCTGCTGTATATGTCTTTAAGCTGGTCCCGTGTCCCTCATAAGACCATAAGACTGACGTCCCCAAACCTCTCACATTACTCTGCTGGCCTCTTACCACTTTGTTGAGTTCTGGACTGTCTGGGCTATTGTCCTGGAAATACTCCACAGCCTTCTGAATCTTGGCCATGCTTCCCAGGTACTCTTCCAGCCTGCCTGTGGGGCTGGGAGGGAAAAGAGCACATCAGGCTGGCGGGATGGGGGATGCATAGGAGGGACTAGGGGCATGGTGTCCAGAAGGGGAAGAAGAGAATTAATACAGGGGACTCCACGCTCAAGGGTATTCTACCCCGCTTCCAAGGCATAGGGCTGCTGGTCCAGGAGGCATTAGGAATGTAACCCTCTGGGCTTGGCTCACCCTTCCCTGATGATCTTCTCAGTGTCACTGGCCACATGGTAGTAGCTAATGACATGGTCCAGGCAGGATAGCGTCTTCTCAACATTCTCCTGCAGCCGCTGCAGATTCTCTGTCTGCTTGTGCACAGGGATGATGGAGTTCTCCAGCTTCATTAGGCGGCTCTCAAAGGACGACAGGATGGACACCTGTGGGAGGGAAGCCGCTTAATCTCAGGTCTCGAGGTGGTCAAAGTACTGCTCCTACCCATCCACCAGGTCTTTGGCATTTCCTGGCTTTTCTTTGGTTTTCTAGACAGTGAGCTCCACGTAAGAAGGAACAGGGTACACCTGTTCACCACTGTATCCATGTGCCTGGCATATAGTAGGTAGTCCAAGATAAATTGGTTGAAATTTGATTTGAAGGCAAGCCAAGCATCAAATTAATTCCTCCTAAAATAATCACCCAAGGATGGCTTCCCTTCCACTCTCTGAAGCCAAATCTTGGTTCTGTTCTACCTAAAGCATTCCTAAACTGAAAAGGAAGTAGTTTCATAGAGTAGCTTCAAATGCATTGCTGGTATCTTCAAAACCCTTTCTCCTAAGGGTGAATCTCATTAAATAAGGACTAGGACTTTATTATTGTATGACTAAATACAAATCCAAGTTTGTATTTATTTAATTTGTGCTTTTGCAGTCTCCCCTAGAAATGAAGGAAACTCATTTATTGAACACCTGTTGTATACCAGGCACTGTGCAAGATGCATTCACATGCAATAGCCCATATGACCCTCATAGACACGTTAGGAAGTTGGCATTGTCCCTGTTTTAGCAGATGACTTAGCTAAAATTCAGAGTTACCTATTAGGAGCTGCACAAGTAAGCAGCGGAGCAAGGACTAGATCCCAGATCTGTCTGACTTCAGATCTCTTTCTACCCCTAAAGTCCTCTGGGGTGAAGGCTGAGTCTTTTCTGTCCTCAGTAATCTTAAAGTGTCAACCTGGGGTAGGGGGTGGTCATCCACCACTTGAGATGACAAGCCCAGTACCTCGCCCACCTAGTCAGTCTCACTGTTTGCAGAAAGAGAGAAGGAAAAACGGAGAACTTAGAATGCAGAAAGTCCAGGCCGCGGAGGCTGCAGCATCCTCAGTGAGGGGGCAGAACATGGGGAGGGGTCTAGGTAAGAGAATGCCATACTATTGCTAGAGAAACCCACACATTGCCACTATGCCATAACCCCAGGCCTTAGGTACCTGAACCGCCAGGTCGCATGGCTCTCCTCCAGGTTGTGGAGACCTGTCTACCCCTCCCAGCTAAGGGGTTACTCACCATGTTCTTGGTGAGTTGGTCGCTCTTCTCCAGGCTGTCTCGGATGAAGGACAGCGTCTCTTCCTCCTGGGGTAGCGGAAAGGAGGACATCGCCAGAAGCTGGAGGCTAAAGAAGCCTACCGCGTCCCGACCCCACGGCCTAGCCCCAACCCCATCTCCTCGCAGGGTGTCCTCCCTCCCACCCCTGCCTCCTCCACGAGTAGCTACCCAGGCCTCGCTCTTGGCCCCTTTCCTTCACCTCCTCCCCAGCCTCCCCAGCTCCAACCCCACCTGCTTCAGCTTGTCCTCAATCTCCCGCCGCCGGGCGGATGCCTCCTGTGGGGGTATCATCGCTCCGAACGCTATAGCTCCCACTCCCCAGTATGTTTCCTCGGCGGGCCCACTGAGCTCGGGTCCCCGTCACACCCACTTCCGCTCTTCGCCCCGCCCCGGAGTGCACGGTGGTGGGGGGGGGAAGGGCGGGGGGAGGGAGCCATGTTGGGAGTGGCATACGGAAGTGCGCCTGCGTGGCGCTCAGGAACCGGCCTCTGTCGGTGGCCATCTTGAGTGTGGCTGGGAGGGAGGCGTACCGCGAGCATGTTTTCCTTTAGGTGCGGGTTCCTTTCCTCAGTAGAGGAGGTTCTTGATCGGCCCTATGTCCTGGGGCTGGCAGGACACTTACAGCTCACTTGCCATTTTCACTGGAAGACTAACCTTTTTGATAAAAGCCGCTGGTGAAGGCGATGAATTTATTTTCCCAGGTTGCATTTTGGGTGTAGGCACCAACGTCGCATTCCCCATAAAGCGGGTGACACAATAGATGCTTAATGTGGGCCCATTTGATGAACCAGGGGCTCGTGTAGTCGTTCCCCCCTTCCGGCCTGCATCACGCAGAAGCTCACTGAACGGACCCGAGTGCTTGAAGGGCTGGCAGGGTCCTTACTCCAGAGCTCCAGGGGCGGGGGTGGGGAGACACTGGATCAAGGTCCCCACAGGGCTGGATGGCCTGGATTCCCTTACAAGACCCAGCTCCTGCAAAACCTAGCGTTGCTCCTGCTTCTGGCCCTAGTCCTTGGGGAAGTAAATGTCGTACAGCTTGGTTCAGTCCCTCTGTGGACTCAGTGTCCAGGCAACAGGAAGATAGACAAGGAGGCATGTCCTGGTGGGTGAGAAGGTTTGGGGGCACCAAGCCATAGGGTTCCCAAGTCCCCCTTTCACCCCATTCCCACCAGCCACCCAAAGAGGAGGAAATGGGGCACAGAGCCTAGAGAAGGATTGGGCAGCTCTCCCACTGGGGCAGGGGACAATTTCAGGCCTGGTGGGTCGAGTGAAGGTGGCCATGAAGGAAACATTCAGCAGGCACAGCCCTATTGCAGGTGGGGAGAGAAAAAGGCAGAGTTATTTTCGTCAGGCAAATCCAGGTGATTTCCCTAGGTGGTCCTGTGTAGCCCTGAGAACTAAGTGGCGGAAGGTTTAAGCAGGACAGGATGGGGGGACTAGTCAGCTGCGGTGGCACTGGCGCTGGACTCAGGTGGACCATCCCTGAGGACCTGGCCTAGCACTTAACTTCTCAGAGTCTCTCAACAGCATCTAGCCCATAGTAGGTGCTCAAGAAGAATATTGAGGCTGGGCGTGGTGGCTCACACCTGTAATCCTAGCACTCTGGGAGGCCGAGGCGGGAGGATAGCTCTAGGTCAGGAGCTCAAGACCAGCCTGAGCAAGAGTGAGACCCCATCTCTACTAAAAATAGAAATTAGCTGGACAACTAAAAATATATAGAAAAAAATTAGCCGAGCATGGTGGCTCATGCCTGTAGTCCCAGCTACTTGGGAGGCTGAGGCAGAAGGATTGCTTGAGCCCACGAGTTTGAAGTTGCTGTGAGCTAGGCTGATGCCACGGCACTCTAGCCTGGGCAACAGAGCAAGACTCCATCTCAAAAAAAAAAAAAATATTGATAACACTTTCCTCTGTAGATCTTAGGAAGGGAATCCTGTGTGCTTGTGAACAAATACTTTAGCCTTTGTATAATACCATTTCATTTTTGTAAATAAACTATATATTTCTGTGCTTTTCTACATTTTCTCAAATTTCCTTCAATGTCTAAGTCTAATTTGGTAGCTAACTACCAGGCGTCGAGAGACTTCTGTTTGCCCACCTCTGTTACAAACACTGTCCTTGCATTAGCTTGTCTGATACTCATAATAAACCTTCGAGTCAGGCACAGCTGTCCTCTCCCTTCTGCAGCCAAGGAAGCTCCAGCTCAGGGAGGTCAGTTGTACCAAGTCAACACAGCTGGCCAGGGAGGGCACAGCTGAGGTTGTCTCTTCTGCCTCCCCATGTTGTTTGCTATCATGCAAAGCTGCAAATATGATTGTGTAGAAAATTCATTGTGAAAAGCAGGTTATATTTAAGACTATTTACTAAGAGTAGACAGAATGAAAAAATGAATTGAAATGATTTTCAGCCCATTATCAGACATGTATTGGTGATTCAGTTAAAGCCGTAATTGTCTAACTACTCAATGCAAGCCACTTTCGCAAAAGGAGTAAGCGGTGTTTTAGTTGCAGCCTCAGAAGTCTTGGTTCTCACAACCACAAACTTGCTCAGAACACAGTTTCCAACCACAGTCAAGCCCTCCATTGCCCACTCACAGAGATTCTTTTTTCCAGAGGGAGGGAAGAAAAGAGGGAGGACTGAAGGAAGGAAGGAAGGAAGGGTGCGCTCCCCTGCCCGAAGAGAGTGTTCTTCAGTTTGCTAACTTCCTAATTCCAGACTTCATGCTTCTTCTGTGGAATCAAGTATATAATTCCTCCACATTAATATTTCCTAGCCCTGTAACAATACTGGAAATGTATATGCTATGACATAAACAACCACAAAAGCAGGTCACAATAACGTGTTGAGATTATAACAATTTAAAATATAGCAGATGCATTGCACAAAAAATTTCAGGAAAACACCACAAAACACTAAAGGGTAAGTAGAGCAGAAGGATAATTGTTTTTCTCTAGTTTCTAAAAATGGTGAGTTTAAATTACCTTTATTAAAACACTTCTAAGAAAACAATTTTTTAAAATAATGATCAAAAATCATCTATTTTCCTCATTTAGAAAACACCAGCCATCGACAATGCCAAATGACAGAGTTGTCAGGAGGGTTGTTTTTTTTCTTGAAATCCCCTTAGATATAAAAATAAGAGAAATGCCCAAGGTATCCAAACCCCACTGGTGGTCAATCTTTCTCTCTGTCTCTTTTTCTTTCTTTTTTTTTTTTTTTTTGAGACAGTCTGGCTGTGTCGCCCTGGGCTAGAGTGCCGTGGTGTCAGCCTAGCTCACAGCAACCTCAAACCTAAACTCAAGCGATCCTCCTGCCTCATCCTCCCCAGTAGCTGGGACTACAGGTGCATGCCACAATGCTCAGCTAATTTTTCTATTTTTAGTAGAGACGGGGGTCTCACTCTTGCTCAGGCTAGTCTCGAACTCCTGACCTCAAGTGATCCTTTCACCTCGGCCTCCCAGAGTGCTAGGATCACAGGTGTGAGCCACTGTGACTGGTACTTCCTTTTTTTGTTTTTTTAACAAAATGCAAATGCTATCACATTAAACATAGTATTCTGAAACCTGCATGTTCACTTAACAATATATTTTGATCATCTTTCAAAACTAGTGTGTAGCAATATATACTCCACATTCTTTGCATGGTATTTCATTGAATAGATACAGCAGATGGAACCAGTCCTCTATTAATGGACACTTGGGTGGTTTCCAGGTTTTATGCTATTGCGAATTCTGCACCCTGCATATACAAGGCCTGTACATGATCACTGCTATATAGACATCTATATGTTAGATACATTCCAAGAGTGGAATTGCTAAATCAAAATGTATATACATTTTTAATTTTTATAGATGTGCACAAATTGCCATCCAAAATGGTTGAACTACTACATTTCTAATACCAATGTATAAACGTGCCTATTTCCCTACACCTTAACCCACACTAAGTATTATCAAACTTTGACATTTTTGTCAATCCGATAGGTGAAAAATGGCATGTCATGTTTAATTTTGAGCTAAAGGAAAATGAAAATACAACTTATCAAACTCTGTGGGATATGACATAATAGTGAAGGAGAATAATAAATTCGGAGGCCTGACAACACCTGACTTTAAGGTGTATTATAAAGCTACAGTCATCAAGGTGGTGTGGTTTTGGCGAAAGAACATAAAGATAGATCAATGGAACACAATAGAAAGCACAGAAATAGACCCACACAAATAGAATCAATTGATGTTTGACAAAAGAGCAAAGGCAATACAATGAGGAAAAGAAGGTCTTTTCAACAAATGATGCTGGAACAACTTGATATCCACGTGCAAAAATATGTATATAGACACAGAACTTACACCCTGCACAAAAATTAACTCAAAATGGATCCCAGATCTAAATGTAAAATGAAAAACTCTAAAACTCCCAGAAGATACCATAGCAGAAAATCTAGGTGATATAGGGTTTATTGATGACTTTTTTTTTTTTTTAAGACGGGAGTCTCACTATATTGTCAGGGCTGGCCTCCATCTCCTGGGCTCAAGTGATCCTCCTGCCTCAGCCTCCCAAGTAGCTGGGACTACAGGCACACACCACCATGCTCTGCTTAGCAATGACTTTTTAGAAACAACACCAAAGACGTGATCCATGAAAGAAAAAAAATCAGGAAGTTGCACTTAAAATTTATCAATAAAACTTCTGTTTTGCAAAAGACACTGTTAAGAGAATAAAAAGGCAAGCCATGGACTTGGAGAAAATATTTCTTAAAGGACTTATGAAGGACTTCGTTTTAAAGGTACCCATGATTTGTTTTAATCAGGTATGCTAAGACACACAGACACAGATATGACTGTCGTAAAGGAAAAAGCTAATTCTAGTCACAGTTCACTAGAAACAGGCGGCCCATGTGCCACTCAGGGCCCAAGACGAAGGCCTGGGGCTGGCCACGAGGGAAGGGAACATGAGCCTTCGGCGTGGTTTCTGTGGGAAAGAACGGGGGAGTCAGGGTAAGCAGGTCTAGGATCAGCTAGTTTGAATAATTTCAGTGGGTTCTAGGGTGCAGGGGCTGTCCCTAGTTGTCTGGTACCTGACCTTGGAGTGATTAGGGCAGGTGGATAGGGGCCCAGACTTAGCCCAATACAAGGAGGTGGTTGGGGGTGGGCTCTGGACTGGTTGGTTTGCGTAGGAAAGTCACTTTTGAAGGTGAGTTGTTTGCTGTCTCTGGGAATTCGCTAACCCTGGGAAGGGCAGTCCCTCCAGGGTCTGGAAGACCTCAAGATGTCAAAGGATCAGAATACAGAAAATAAAACATGGTTAATACAGATTTATATCCAAAATATACAAAGACCTCTTAAAATGCAACAATAGGAAAATAAACACCCAACTAAAAAATGGAAAAACGATCTGAACAGACACTTCCCGGAAGAAGACACACGGACGGCAAATGAGCACACGAGGAGAGGCTCCACACCGTCTGTCAGTAGGAAATGGCAAATTAAAACAACAGCAAGTTACCACTACGCGGCGATTACAGTGGCTAAAATCCAAAACACTGACAACACCCAACGCTGGTGAGGATATGAAGCAGTAGGAGCTCCCATCCATCGCTAGCAGGAACGCAAAGCGGCACAGCCACTTGGACACAGCTTGGCGTGTTTTCCCAAAGCTAAACGTACTCCTGCCATATGATCCAGGAATCGCGCTGCTTGGTATTTACTCAAATGTACTGAAAACTCAAGTCCACACAAAACCCTACACCGGAATGTTTACAGCAGCCTTATTCGTAATTGCCCAAAACTGGAAGCAACTAATGTCTTTTACCAGGTGAATGGATAAACAAGCTGTGGTACATCCATACAACGAAATACTATTCAGTGGTAAGAAAAAATGAGCTAGTTAGCTACAGAAAGACATGGAGGAAACTTAAATGCATATTGATTAAGTGAAGAAGCCAATCTGAAAAGGCTACATTCTTTGTGATTCCAACTATGTGACGTTCTGGAAAAGGCAAAACTATAGAGACAGTAAACAGAATAATGGTTGCCAGGGCTTTTGAGGGGATGGGGAGGGAGGCCAAAGGAGGAAGGGACGAATAGGTAGAGCACAGAGGATTTTCAGGGTGGTGAAGCTACTCTGCATGATACTATAATTACGGATACATGACATTATGCATTTGGCAAAACACGCAGAATGTACAACACAAAACAGGAGCCCTGTTTTAAAGCATGGACTTCAGTTAATAATAATTTATCAATATTTATCAATATTGGTTCATCAATTGTAACAGATGTACCGTACTAACGCAAGACGTTAAGGGAGAGAGAGGAGACACATGGGAACCTTCCATACTTTCTGCATGATTTTTTCTGTAAACTTAAAACTGCCCCCAAAAATAAAGTTCATTAATAAAAATTATAAAAAACAGCATCTCTTATTTTCTGTATTTCTTCAATTAGAAGGAAGTTTGAGGCTGGGGGCCGTGGCTCATGCCTGTAACACCAGCACTTTGGGAGGCCAAGGCTTGAGGACAGGAGTTTGAGACCAGCCTGGGCAACATAGCAAGACCCATTGGTAAAACAAAATTTTTTTAAATTAGCTGGGCATGATGGCACATGCCTGTAGTCCCAGCTACGTGGGAGGCTGAGGGGGAAGTATCGCTTCAGCTCAAGAGTTCCAGGCTGCAGCAGTGAGCTATGATCGCGCCACAGCATTCCAGCCTGGGTGACAGGAGACCTTGTCTCCAAAGGAAAAAAAGAAAGTTTTGAGTATATCTTTCTTGTTTATTGGCCATATTTAATTGTCTATAAACTGTCTGCTTATGTTTTTGCCCATTTCATATAATGGTTTTCATATTTTCTTATTGATTTTTCAGAATTCTCTGTGTAATGAAGAATATAAAGAATATCATTAATTTTTTCCTTTTACATTATGTGATATAATTTTCTTTGTTGTTGCTATTTTGCTGTACTAGAGTTTTAATATTTTATTTATTCATATTTATCAGACTTTGTTTATAGCGTTTCAGTTTTGTGTCTTACTTATCCTCATCTAAGCTTTTTTTTTAATAAATTACCTGTGTTTTTTCCTAGTACTTAAAAAAAAAAGTTTATAACACTGAGCCATGTGGATTTTTCCCCAAGTAGCTAGCAAACCACTTGTCGCAATACTATTTCTTCAATAATTCATCATTCAACCACTGGTTTGAAATGCTACCTATATCATAATTAAGTTCCCTATTTATCTGGACCTATTTCTTGGGTGTATTTTGTTCCACTGAACTTCTCTTACCTCTTTTGGCATCAGAACCAAACCAGTCAAAGCAACATAGCTTTATAAGTGAGTTACGCATTTACTATTTGGTGGGGATATTCTTTCCTAGTTTTTCATTTCCCCGAAAAACTTCCTGGATATTCTCCCTTTGTTTGTTTTTTTCAAGTGAAATTTAAATTCATTTTCACAACTACAAATTGAATGTCCCCAGAGCAAACTGGAGGCTGGGGTGTCACTGGGGAACCATGCCCACTTGAGGACTAGAGGCCCAGTGTGGCCCTGGCTAGGCAGGGGTGGGAGGCAGGGCCAGAGCCTCCTGGGGGAGCTTGTGAGGGGGCAGCAGACAGAGGGGCCCAGTGCCAGGAAGAGGATCCCTGGACCTCACAGACAGGGCTGGAGAGGAATGGCTGCCAAGAGCCCTGCTGGGGGCAGATCAAAGGTAAGCCACGGGCAACTCCTCTTCACAAACGAGGAAAGCCAGGCCACGGTAGCATCCCCATGGGCCACCAGAAGGCCTGGGCAGGCCCTCTACCCGGTCTTGGCTGGATGCACTTCTCTACACTTTGGTTTCTTCTTCTGCGAGGACAGTAATACCACACCCCCAGCCCTCCTCAGATATGCATGGGCTGTGGGGAGAACTCAGGGGGTAACCGTCACAAAGGCTCGGCCTGGTGTCAGGACCCCGGGAGCACCAGGAGGGGATGCTGCCGGCTTTGCACACTCATACTCAGGCCTGCAGAAATGTAGATGTCACTCACATGTCCTCTCAGCCGGAGCCTTGTGGCCTCTGCTCTTTAAACAGCCCATCCAGAACTTGGCTTCACTCCCTGGTGAGTTAGTTTCCCCAGTCTTCAAGAACCGCCTCGCTGCGTGGGCCCAGGGTGCAGAGGCTCAGGATGCTGTCTGTGCAGGACTCCGGACTGTCTTGGGGGCAGATGAGAGAGGCGAGGGGGAGTTGCAAAGGGTCTGGATAAATTGACTTTTTGGAACTCTGAACAATGGAAAGCAGATGCTCCATTCTGTCCCTCATGACATGGGAGGCTAACATCCAGGAAAGTCAGAATGAACCTCCTGGGACCAGCTGGAATATTCCACAGCCACAGCTACGGTCCCTGGCAAGATGGTGCACCCGGAGGCTACAAGGGCCAGGGCTCCTAGAGAGATCTTGAAGATCTTAGTCTGGCCTAGGGCCTTTTAGATCCTAAAGTTGGTGACGATCTGGGTGGCGTCAGGCAGAGAAGTGACAAAGTGTGCCAGGGAGGCAGTCAGCTACTACCCTGCTACTGGCCAGGCGGAGGCCACAGCCCTGGGTCCGGTGAACCTCTGCCTCAGGGGAGGGTGGGGCGGTGGTGGCTGGACATGCACCCTGACACTGGCCACCAGGCAGGAGGCTCTCTGCTCGCCTGGATTTGGAGGGTGACCAACGCTTGAGGAAAATCTTCCCCCTTAGCTTTTCTAAGTCAAGCTCTCTTCCGCCCAACTTGGAGGAGGTCAGGGACTTGCTTCTGATCCCCGCGCGCCCCTGCCAGGAAGCCGGGCAGGCCTAGCCCATGATGACAGGGTCCTCCGGGGTCTGGGGGCTCTCAGCTTCGGGTCCCCGTCTCTGTCCCTGCTCCAGCGCGTGCACACACCCCCCCACTCTCGCCCTCTCCCTCGCCCCTCCTCTCAGACCTCGGGCTTCCCGGCACGTCCCCGTGCTGGCCCTAGGGACACGGGAGGAAGTGGGAGAGCCACTGCTCTGACTTCCATCTCCGCCCTCGGCAACGTCTCCCCGGCCCAGCCTCAGGCCCCTTTTCCCGATGCCGCCCTCTGCTTTCCAGAACCCTGGGAGGGGCTTGGTGCCCGTGGCTGTGCTGCCGCTGACCCGGGGGCTGTACTGGGGGTTCGGGAGCGCGGATGGCGCGGACGGCGGGGACGGAGGACCCCGCTCCGGGCGGGCAGGGCGGCGGGGCGGGCCGGCCCGGGCGGCCGCGAGGGGGCGCCCTGCACCACCCTTTGCCTTCGCGGCGTCCTGGGAGCTGGAACCTCGGAGAAGGGCCCGGGGCCCGGGAATGGGTGCGAACAGAAGGGGGTCAGGAAGGGGGCGCTGAAGAGGACAGGAACGTGGAGACCAAGAGCAAGCACATGACGGGAGACACGTCCACAGTGGACGCGGGAAGGGACTTGCAGGCAGAGTGGCGGCGGGAGCCTGCTCGGGGCTTCTCCGCGGCCTCGCCGTCGGCCGCCTCCTGCTCCTCCGAACGGGCCCGTGGAGAGGGAACCGGCCG
The DNA here is from genome assembly GCA_963574695.1 of Propithecus perrieri. NCBI lineage: Eukaryota > Metazoa > Chordata > Mammalia > Primates > Indriidae > Propithecus > Propithecus perrieri. The sequence goes on from CAUYRB010007376.1 coordinate 12,207, forward strand.
GCAGCCGCGCTGGCCTCAGCCGCTGGCACCGCCGCCGCCCGGCCCGGGGCTCCAGGCAACCCAGGACGCCACAGGGGCCGCGCTGGCGGGTGCGGGCGCCCGGAACGGGACGCGCCTCCCCGCAGCCCTGCGCCCAGCAGCCTCGCAGCCCCGCAGCCCCACGCTCACCCCGCACCCCGTACCCCGACACGCGCCACCGCAGGCCCAGGCGCGTGAGAGGCCCGCGCCCAGAGGCCCGGCTCCCCGGGGGCCGCGTGCTGGGAACGTGACCCAGCGGGACTGCAGCTGGGGCGGCCCAGGCCTTCCTCCACCGCGTGCCCCTCTCCAGCCAGGGCCCGGCTTTTCCGGGGTTGGGGTGGGGCAGGTGCACTCATTTGTTCGTGAACGCAGCAGACAGGCCAGCCGCTGGGAGAGGGAGGAGGGCCTCCAGGCGCTTAAAACCCCGGGCAGGCGCCTCCAGGACCCTCCTGCTGGCTAAGGTTGCAGTTAAGAAGAGAGTCCTCTTGGAGGCATTTGGGGATTTGGGGTGCACTGCAGGCCACAGGAGGGACAAAGGGCTGTGGGCCCAGGTTGGCAGGAAACAGCCACAGCCATGTGGGCACATCAGGAAGGCCTTTGGAGGCAGGGGTTGTAGGGAAGGGGACAAGGGTGTCCTGAGAGGCGAGCTGAGTTTGGCGGGAGTGGAGGGAGGGCGGCCTTGGGAACCAGACATCGGCTAAGCTCGAACTGTATTCGGTGAGGAGCCTCAAGGGGTGGGCCGTGGGGCAGGGCTTGCCTGGGGGACGCAACTGAGGAGACCAACGCAGTGGCGTGGGCGGTAGCTAGAAAAGACGGGCTACTGGCTGGGGCTGGGGGGACACAGAGAAGTCCTGCCCGGGGCACGCCGAGGGCCAAGTTTCCACCTGCACCCCATGCTGAGGACTGATGGATGCCACCACTGCGGTGGGAAACCAGGAGACCTCATTCCCTGACTTGGTAGCTGCCCTGAGGAAGGGGACTGACTGAGTTGACCCTGGAGGGAGTCCCGGTGCACTTCTGGGACCCACTTGCCCTTGCTCTGTGTGTTTGTGTGTCTTCCACACCACCAAAGGGTACCCCATCTGCCTGAGGTTTGTTGAATGAATGAATGAGCAGAGAACGGCCAGAGATAGGTATAGGCCGTTCTCTGTGCACACTACCTGGCAGGACAGGAAGCCACACACAATTAGATCTTCAATAGGGGCTTTTTACTAAGGCCAGGGCAGGGGGCTGGGCTGGGAGGTGAGGCCTGGGGTCCCTGAGGACAGGCAGGACAGGCCTGGGCTGCCTCGTCTCTGGGTGCCCCACTGTTTGCCCAGCTGAAAACTCTGGCTTTTAGATCTAGCTCTGCTGATAAGTCACTATGAGAAGTGGGGCGTGTCCTGCCACCTCCCATCCATTCTGCCACGCTCTGTTGAGCACAGACGGTGTGTCATACCTGACTCCCAGCAGGTGCCACAGAGAACTGGGCACTGCCTCTGCCCTCCTGGAGCTCCGCATCCAACAGGGGAGGCACACACGCTACCTATGTGTGCGTGGAGAATGGCAGACGTCCGGATGGGTCCCTCAGCCAGCAGCGCCCAGGAGAAGCCAGCCTCATCTGTAGGTGACAGCAGAAGGCTCCTAAGGCCTCCTGTGGACTAAAGGTCCTTACTTGTATGACTGAGGACTGCTCTGGCTGCTCCTGCCTCCTACAAAGAGGGCAGACTCCTAGGCTGCAGTACTCCTCCTGCCTCGGCCTCCTGAGTAGCCGACTACAGGTGTGAGCCACCACACCAGCTCATTTTTAAATTTTTTGTAGAGACAGGATCTCACTACATTGCCCACACTGGTCAAACTCCTGGCCTCAAGCGATCTTCCTGCCTTAGCCTCCCAAAGTGCTGGGATTACAGGGGTGAACCACTGCACCCGGCCAGTGCTTCAATTTTAAATATGAATTTACGGCCAGGATGACTAGACATTTGAGGAAAGTCTTCAATCTGAAAGTGAGAGACCCAAAACAAACAGAAAAAAAAGAGCCTGTAGGAAAAGGACACAATGTGGGAATCAGAAGAAAACTTACAACCACCACCACCGCAGTATCTTCAGGAGGACAAAAAGACATGGCAGCCATGAAACAAGAACAGGATGTTATATAAGAGGGAAAAAATCAGAACACTAAAAGAGCTCTTGGAAATTAAGATAGAGTAGCTGAAATAAAAAATTCCAGTAGCAGGGTTGGAAGATAAAGCAGAGATAATTTCCCAGAAAGCAAAACAAAAAGATGAAATGACAGAAAACGGGAGAGAAAAGACAATACAATCTAAGGCTTAACATCTGAAAATAGTGGTCTCAGAGAAAATGAAGGGAAAGAAATTATTGAAGAAACCATTTAAGATATTTTTTCAGATTATAAAGTCCCACCGAACGCCCATCACAGCGAGCAAAAAAAAGGCCCACACTGAGGGGCATCGCTGTGGACTTTCAGTGTATCAAGGATAAAGCAAAGATCCTAAACATGTCCAAAAAGGGCAAAATAAATCAAATGCAAAGGGTTAAGATTCAGAAACTTCAAGGCAGCAGCGCTGAATACTAGACAACAATGCCATCGAGTTTCTCAGGGAAATTTCAACCTATGATTTTATAACCAGCCCAACTGGCAATCCAATGTGAGAGTTTGCAATAGACATGCTTAGACATTCAAGATGTCAAAAAGTGCACCTCCTGTGCACTTTTTCCAGAAGTTGCTAGGAATAAAACATGCAACAGGAAGAGATGAAATCTAGGAAACAGGGAGTCCGGTGTAGGATAGAGGCAAGGAGAAGTCCCGGGGTAAGCCTGATTGTAGTTGGCCCAGCCCGAGTGGGAAGACAGTTCCCCAGAGGGAGGCTTATAGAATAAATGCAAAACTGAGATTGTCTGTTGCACTTGGAATTTAGTATCGATAGTAATACTTACATGTTTAAACATGTATGTAAAATATCTCCGGAAGAGCACACGAAAAACTAATAATAGTGGTTGCCTCAGAGGAGGGGAGCTAGGTGGCTGGAGGCAGGATAGAGAAGGGACATTTGCTTTTCACTTTTCACTGAAGTCCCTTCGTACCTTTTTCAATTGGTTACATGTGTATTTATGGATTATTGAAAAAGGGATTAATAGAAAAGAGAATAGTATCGATAAGGATGTGTGAGACCTTTTGGAACATTTGAAGAATTAGTTATAATATGCACCACATTGTGACAATCTCATGATCTCTGACTATTTAACCGAAAATCTAACCAAATAGGAGGGTGGAGGAGGGAAGCGAGCTATATCCTCACCTATGGCAGGAAGTCAAAGGATAACGTCCAGAGCAATTGCAGACACAGCGCTGGGGCATTATCTGAACAGCTGGAAGAACAGAGAGTGGTTGTGGTTAATTCTGGGAAAGGCAAGCAGCGTTTGTTTGTTTTTAACATACTGAGGCTTTTTAAGATTCATATTTTGGCCAGACGTGGTGACTCAGGCCTGTAATTCTAGCACTTTGAAAGGCCAGGCAGGAGGATTGCTTGAGGCCAGGAGTTTGAGACAAGCCTGGACAACATAGCTAGACCCTGTCTCTAAAAAAAAAAAAAGATTGATATTTAGTCCAAATACAAGCACCATTATGATTTTTTAAACTTCATTTAAGAAGAAAAAAGAAAGGCCATTGGCTATTAGGTGGAGAACACACCGAGACCGCAGACACGGGTTTGCTCCTCTGCAAACTGAGGGTATCTGGCGCTCTCGGGTCTGCACCATATGGAAACTGGTGTCCCAGCAGCTCATCCTCCTCCTCCTCTCCCACTGTCCACTCCCCCACGCCCCCACCCTTCCCCACCCCCTACCCTACCCTACACCTCATTTTCTCCCCAAACTCTTCCTTCAGGTAAGAGCCTCCTGGGCCGGGGCATGGAGCCTTGAGCTCAAGTGTTGGGTGGGGGCCTGGGGTGGGGAGCACCCCCCTTCATGACCCACCTCTGCCTGGGCCCAGGTCGGGAGAGTCTAGTTGATTCTCCTCCCTTCCTTGGATTCCTTCTGGGATGAGACGCTCCCAGTCTCCCACTCCCTCCAGTGAAGACTGCACATGGGTGGGGGGTGTGGGTGGGGTGCAAGTCTTGGCCCTCTGTGGGGTCCACCTGCCCACGCCTCCTGTACCCCAGTCCCTACCCTACCGTACCTGGCCTGGTGGGACAGCACTGGCTCCCAGCCCAGCCGTCCAGTCAGTCCCCCACCAGGCCGGGATTAATCTTTAGCCAAATACCCTGCACGGGGATTCTCAGACTCCTCCCGGATCTCCCACCCTCAGGACCCTGGGCCAGTGGCCTGGGCAGCCGAGTGGGCCTGGGCAGGCTCCAGGAGTGTCCGGCTGGTGTCCCCAGGGCCCAGTGCAGTGGGGCAAGGAGAAGACAGCTGGGCACGGCTCTGTCCTGGTGACCTTGTGGCTGGGGTGCAAACAGGCAGAAGGCCCACTGCCAACCCTGTGGGTTGGGGTGTAATAAAAGAGGTGGGGGCCTTGAATGCCGGTCTGTCCTCCCCAGCCCTCCTCTGGGCCCTCTGGCTCCTCACTCCCAGGACTGGCAGTGACCGCCCCAGGGGAATTGGGGCTGGGGGAGCCAGTGAGAGTGAAGAAGGCCTCCCTCCACCATCCCCAATTCCTCTCTCCCTCCCTCCCCCGCCCTGCAGCAGCCTCATGGCACTCAAGCCCCCCCCCCCCGCCCACCCCAGGCACCAAAATCCACAGCACAAATGGGCCTGTCACTTGTTTCCAGAACAGGGCAGCATGCGGCTTTCCTCAAAGTTCTCCTGGGGCCTGGAAGGCCCTCCCCAAACCTCTGCACGTCCTCGGGTCAAGCCACTGCCCCTGGGGGCTTCAGGACTGTCCCCAGCCCTGAGACGGGAGAACCCCCTGGTGTTGACTATCTGGAGTTTTCTAGCCCAGGCTGCTCTCCCGCTTTTCTACCTTTTATTGATCTGCCAGCACATTCATTCATTCATCCATCCATCCATCATTCATTCCAGAAATGCTTAACAAGTTGGGCGCTGCGTTTGGTGCTTCAAATGTAGGCGTGAGCAGGGCAGACAGGTTATGAGGCTTATGAGGAAGGGCCTGGGTCCCAAGTCACACCTTCCCCCCTCACCCCTGCCCAACTCCTGGCAAAGTTCACTTTAAGGACGTTGAGGATGCTGGCTGGGGCTGGGGACAGGGCTTGGTGCCCGCAGTTAGGCAGCCCGGGGGCAGGGCCGCTGACAGCCTGTGTGCCGCTGGATGAGGCGAGGAACCAGGAGGGCAGCCTCCAGCCTGGGCTTAATTCCCTGGGCAAACAGCAGGCTGGGAGGGCTTCTGCTTCAAAGGGCCCTGGGGGGCGTGGGTGGGGTGGCCGAGTGGGGGTGTGCACTGGCACGTCCTTGTCCTCTCCAGTTCCTGGAACTTTGCTTTCCTGGGAAGCTGCTTCCTCAAGAGGGAAAGAGGGCCTGGGGCTCAGACCCCAGCCTCCCATCCTGCCCCCACCCCAGGGGCCGGTGGGGTCTGGGGCGGCCAGTTCAAGATGCCACTGGGAGGCAGGAGTGGGCCAGCAGGAGAGCCTTCAGCTCCGATGTCCCTGTCAGTTAATGTGCCCCCCACCTCTCCTTGCCCAGCCAGCTCAGGCTGGTTGGCTTCTGGGGGACAGTGTCCTTCCAGTTGGCCCCTGCCAGCGTCTGATGCATGCCGGGAAAGTTCAGGCCTGAGCATGCCCTGTGGCTCTGACCTGTCTCACCTGGGAGCGGCAGAGTGGGGTGCATACATGTGCCCTGGGCGGAAGGCAGCCCCCCCACCCTCACCCCGGGCTTCTGCACACTTCATCACCTGCCCCTCCGCTAACACCACTAACACCGGGCAGCTGGTCCGCATGGTCCCGGCATGGGTGGCCTCCCAAAGCCCCCTCCCCTGCCCCAGGTGCCTCCCCTCCCTTGTCACCTGTGTTTTCCTTCTCATCAAACAGGAATGTGTCAGTAGGAGCCCGGGCTGCTCTCCCCATTGTTAGCAGGGCGGGCTCTTCTGCCCTTCCCCACCCGCTACTCCAGACAGGCCCGGGCCTGCCCCAGGGCCAGCCCCCTGCCCCCTGCAGGGAGTCCACAGCACACCTGTTACCTTTGGGCCTCAGCCCACTTGACTCCCGAGTCCCTGCCTTCCCACCCGCGCGGCTCCCCCTCCTCCCGTAAGTCCAGTCCAGCTGTGCGGGCTGGAGAGCGACTCCTGCCCAGAGTAGCCCAGCTCAGCAGGGGGCCTGGCAAGTCTGCCCCAGCAGAGCATGAGTGGGGGGGTTGGAGGGGATCCCTGGGGACCTTCCAGACCTGAGAGTCACTGGGCCCCAGGTGGCCTGTCTGTGGGACAGGATGTGCTCTGCGCTGGGAGAGGGAGTCCCCCAAGGTCTGAGCTCCTGGCCTTCCCCCCACTGGCTGGCCCCCTCCCGCCCTCCCTGGAATTCCTAGCTGGGGGATCCGTGGGGGCGGGAGAATGGGGAAAAGGAGGAAGTTAGGGACAGAAGGGAGGCTCCTTGCTTTGGGGAGGGTCTTCCTCCACACCTAAGTATGAAGTGGCTCAGGGCTGGTCACCTCAAAAGTGGGCTTTGCAAGTTAGAATTAAAGGAGATGCGGAACCTGCCCAGAGAACTTGAGTCATGGGCCGCAAGCTCAAAAGAGATGGGACGGTGAATGCACGTGTGGTCCTGAGGAGGGTGGGGCTCAGAGCAGCACCGCGGGGGCCACCTGCAAAATTTGAGTGGGGTCTGTGGATTAGATGGGATCAACAGGCCGATGTTAATTTTAATGATTGTACTGGTGTTTAGAAGTGTCCTTGTTTTCAGGAAATACACACTGAAATATTAGTGCGACGGGGCATCGGGTTGGCAACTTATTGTCACGTGGTACAAAACATATTTTGGTTGGGATTACACTGAATCTATAAATAAATAAGAGGTAAATTAACACCTTTTTTAAAAAGGACACCCTGCTGAGGGTGGGCTCTAAGGCTCCCACATTCCCCACTCCCCAACGACGCCTGCTGCAGGCTGTGCAAAGCCTTCTCCAGGCGGGCGCCCCTCGGTTTTGGCTGCACATTGGAAGTGTCTGGGGACCTTTAAACATGCTGACGCCTGGGCCCTGCCCTAGAGGTTCTGGTTTAATTGGTCCAGGTGCAGCCCAGGCTTCAGGATTTTCAGGAGCTCCTGGTGACTGGGTGACTGTCACCGGTAGCCAGGAGCAAACCTCACTCTTCTTTTTTTTTTTTTGAGACAGAGTCTCGCTTTTGTTGCCCGGGCTAGAGTGAGTGCCGTGGCGTCAGCCTGGCTCACAGCAACCTCAAACTCCTGGGCTCAAGCGATCCTCCTGCCTCAGCCTCCCAAGTAGCTGGGACTACAGGCATGCGCCACCATGTCCGGCTAATTTTTTCTATATATTTTTAGTTGTCTGATTAATTTCTTTCTATTTTTGGTAGAGACGGGGTCTCGCTCTTGCTCAGGCTGGTTTCGAACTCCTGAGCTCAAACAATCCGCC
>CAUYRB010007377.1:0-46886 GCA_963574695.1 Propithecus perrieri
TTCAAGCTCTATCCAGGAGTACTCTATACACATAAATGCACATATAAGAATAACATCTATTGGATGTTGGGCAGGGGGGAGGGGGGAGGGGGAGGGGGGAGGGGGGAGGGGGGAGGAGGGAGGAGGGGACGGGTATTTGCATACACAAAGAGTGCAATGCACACCACCGGAAGGATGGACATATTTGAAACTCGGACTTGGGGGGGGGCAAGGGCAACATACGTAACCTAAACATCTGTACCCCCATAATATGCTGAAATAAAAAAAAAAAAACAAGTATGTGTCTGTGTCTTTTGGATTAGTTGGGAGGATGTGGCTGCACGCCTCCGAAGAGCACGATTTCCAGCCTTCGGGGCATATACTGATTATCTGTCTACAGGGAACTTGAGTGTTTATTCCTTAGTAGTATAGAACAAAATGGGTAGGAGTGGCAGAGGCAAGGAAACGAATTTTCATAAATTATATTTGCTTTTTTTTTTTTAGTTTTTATAGGATTTGACTTCCTCTTTACAATTCTTTAAAATGATTTTTTAAAAAATCTTTGAATGACATGTAATTTGATTGAATACCTAAAGGAAAAAAATTTTTTCCTATTCTTCCATAGACTTGGCAAACAGTATTAAGGACTCACTATATTTAGATATCTGTATAGGCAGGACCCATAAGATTTTAGTCTAATTTGTGATACATAATAATGAGCCAGACCAAACCATTAGAACCATTTATTTGAAGGCAAGTAAGTAAGTTAGTTAGTCTGAAATGTACAGCACATGGGGTCTGGAGCCAGATCTTGATTAAAACACAGCTCCACTACTTCCTGGCAGTGTGAACTTGGTCAAGTTATTTAATTCCCTTGGCCTCAGTTTGCTTAAATTTCCTTGAAATCCTGAGGCTTAAAGGGGATAATGAGTGTAATGCAATTAGCACAATGCCTAACATTTGCGGAACACTCAGTAAATGTTAATTCTTATTAATTTGGGACTCTTCCAATTGACTGATGAGAATTAAATAAAGCACAGTAAGTGACGTTACTGAATATTAATTACTTTTGTATTTATCTTTCATCATACTTTTCCATAACAACTCCTATCTTTTTTTCAGAACCTTGTAAAGTTCCTAACAAAAGTGAAAAGAATTATAGTATGTGAGATTCAGAAACAATAGTACATTTTCAAATAATTATAAACAGAGAAAAATAATTCTATCTCAGAATGATCCCTTAGGTATACTCATTTTAATTCTGATAACATGTCTAAAAACTCTACTTAGTGGAATGAATAACACTATGTTGTGAATGGAGGTGACGGGTAAGGTTTTGCGTACAAGAGCGTTTTCTTCCAGCGTTTTGAGTATTTATGCTTCATCTTACACGTGTTATAAACAAGTGAAAAGTATTAATCTGGCATTAATCAAAAGTCTTGATCAATATTTCTATAGGTAAGGTAGATCTTTCTGTGGTTTTTATCCTTTTCATTGCAAGGCTAAAGCTTTAAATTTTAATATTTGGCATTCATACATCTGTCAAAACTCATTTTAAGTCATATGTAAACATGTTATTTGCAAGTTGATTAACCGCCACAATTTCCTCTGTAACAACCTCAGATTGGAAGTGCACATAAATCACCACTGAACAGATTTCTATTAGTTCTAAAAGTGCATATGAAATAATTGTTTTTTCTGAAGAAAATCTGTAGTCAATGTGCAAATTATACATTTTGTTTATACATGAAATCTATAATGATGTTTTAAGTATGCATTTGTTCATACATACAACTTGGACTTACAAATCAAGTACTGTAAATATAGAAAAGATCTAGCCAAACTAAAGTGCAAATTTCATGTGATCAAATTAAACCGTTTGACTTCTGGAGGCAGTTAATGAATCCACCCAGGCAATAGCACGCAGTGGCATTACCTTCTGCAAGGCAGGCGAGGGAGCTCTTCCCCACAGTATTCTGGACTAATGTTCCAGAAGAAAATCAGGTGTGAGAAGCCAGTCCAGTCAGAGAAAACACCCTACAAATTCAAGTGGCATCTTGACAGTGGTGTGTTTGGAGACCAAGAGAAATATAATTAGACCATCACAGCTTGGGGTGGGGTGGTACTTTCCCAGTTCTGTGGAGGTTTTCAGAGAATCCAGATAGTTTTTGGAGGAATATTAAAGTTACAGTGTCTACTCAGAACTAAAACAGAGGACTAGGTAAGCCCATTCCAGTGTACTGCTTAGCCTACAATTGCAAGCGTGCTTAGGGCCAAACTATACTAACCAGGAGTGCGCCTTCTGACAAGCTTCTCCTGCGTAAGTAATTAAGTTAGGGCCGCTTCATTCCTGGGAAAGGTTCTAGGAGGTGGAAGATGCCACAACTCTGAATATACAGTGGACTTTAGCTTTGGAATCTGGATCCCTTCCTTCATATGTCTTTTAAGAGTTCTGACGTACAAAATAAAAGTTCATGATCTTTGGAAATTTGAAGCTTTGAACTGCCTCTGCTCTCTCTAAAAAATGGTTTTGGCTATTTATTTTTGAAACTCAACAGTTAGAATCCTCCTGCATTCTTTTCATTTTGTTTTAATTTGCACTGTGATTGCCACAAGCCTCAATTCTTTGCTAAAAGTGTATCAATAGCATAGAAATATTCATTTATTTTAGTGAACAATGATAGTGAGCATTGCATACCCCCCAGGCTTAAGACTATCTACATATTGAGTATATTAATAATGTGGGCATATTTTTTAAAGAACTATTTCCTTTAATCCTGTCCTACTGAGTTAGTTTTATGTGTTACACATTATAGGGGTTTTGAGGTGCTCACCTTATCACAGTCACTGTCATTAATACCAAAGTAGAAGCGTTATGCTATTACTTTTAACAAGTCAATGGACATTTCTTTGATTCAGCAATGGGTTAAACATAAAATCAAGTCAATACTGAATTGTGATAGAATAAATTAAATAGTTCATATAAAATTTGTTCTCAGGAATAAATTAAAACATAATCTGTAAATATAGGTTATGTTGAAATGATGGCATCTTTTAAAAGATGTCTAACATTCACAAAATAATTGAAGGAGTATGTATATTTTCAGGGAAAGTAGGAAAAATGAAAGCATGCCTATCATATGTATTAATATATACAGCTGTAGCTATAGATGTAAATAGATACACACACATGGCCAAGGCCAGATAAGGCAGAATAGTGAATAGAAAGTAAAGGGTAAGAAAGGGAGGAGTAAAACAGTTTGAGTGATGGGCCAGTAATAATTCCCTTCCATTTTTCTCTTGGCAAAATTGCTTCCAAGTTTCTTGAGTTAAAAGGAAAAAATATTGTTATGCAAAAAATATTTCTGTCCCATGGAAATATGTTTTGTTTTATTTCCATATTGAATGAAGAACATTAATTACTTAAGTCCGAATGTCAAAGATAATGTTTTCAGAAACTAATGTATGCATTGCACTGTGAATTTTGTTCTCAGCGTCTTTTCAAGGTTAACATGCTGCAGCTTTGCTTACAGTCTGCTCTGCTCCTGACAACTGACAACCGGCCCATTGGTTTCCTGAGTCCAGGGATGTGTCTTTTGCTGCTTCCTCCCCATCACCCGCCTCTTCCCTCTTCACCTCTTTGCCTCCACCCCCACCACCATCTCTGCCTAGGCCCTCCCCGTTCTTCCCTGCCTGGATGTCTCTCGATTCATTTATTTCCTCTATCATCTTTCTTTATGTGCTTCTTGGTTTTTCTCTCTGCCTTTCATATTCTGTTTTTTCTCTCTCTCACTTTCCCTTTGCCAAACTCTTTTCTTCCTCCTTCACTGAGCATAAAACAAAATGGACCTTAGTTTTAAAAGATTTGGTATAGACATCAATAAAGTTTTGTGTTTCTATTCTAATTTCAGAATAGGGTAATTTTAATGGTATCTATGTTTCTTTAAAGACAACAGTCAAACCACAGTAAACTAAGGACATGTGTGATGTGTGAATGAACATGCACATGTGTGAGTGTGCATGCTACACATATGTGTTGTTAATGTTGCTTAGAATATTCTCCTCCCTCACCATCTGATAATCTCCGGTTCTTCTGGTTCATCCTTCAAAGTTTAGTTCAAATGTCCTTGTAAACCATTTCTCCATGCTCTCCTACTCCTAGTTTAAATTATCACCTTTTCCCCTTAATAACTACCATTTCTTAAGTGTCTATTATGTGCCATAATTGCACTTCTGGCCTTATGAACATCATCTCACACTAACAACAACCATTTAAGGATATTTCATCACCCTTAATTTACAGATGAGAAGCCATGGTCCAAAGAGGTCCAGTTAATTTGTCTCAGTTTCCCTGGGCAAATACTCTTCTGCCTCAGGGCCTTTGTACTTGCTGTTTCTTCTGCCTGAACTGCTCTCTTTCCAGATCTTGGTATGGCAAGTTTCTTATTTTCATCTGCCTTTCCACTGAGAAGTCACCTCCTCAGACAAGCCCTTCCCGATCAGCCAATCTGAAGAATTCTGTATCATATCTGCTTATTTGATTTTTTCCTTAATAGTAGTTGTTTCTGAAAGTAGCTTGTTCATTTACTTGTTTACTTGTATATTGTCCATCTATTCTACTAGAATTGAAGGAAGATAAGAGGAAAGAGCTTGTCATCCCTGTTATCAACTGTACTCTCAGCTCCTGGAATGGTGCCTGGGGTTATCATACATGCTCAGGAAGTGTTTGATGCATAAATAAATTAATGGAAAAATCTTGGGCATAACCTGTGACTTTCCCACTCCATGCTCTTTCCACCCCACCTTAATAGTTTGTACACCATTCAAGATTGTATACCCTGAATTATGTATGTCCTAAAAGAGTTATGCTAATACTGACTATATTATTCAGGGATCTTCAGAGAAACAGAACAAACAGGCCGTGCGTGTGTGCATGTGTGTATGTGTGTGCGTAGAGAGAGAGAAAGACAGAAACAGAGGGAGAGATTTATTTTGATAAATTGGCTCATGAAATTATAGAGGTTGGCAAATTCAGTATCTGTAGAGTGGGCCAACAGTCTGGAGACCCAGGGAATAGCGGATGTTGCAGCTGAAATTCAAAAGCAGTCTGCGGGTAGAATCCCCCCTTGCTCAGGGAAGGTCAGTCTGTTGCTCTATTCAGCCTTCACCTCATTGTACAAAGCCCACCCACATTACAGATGCCAATCAACTTTAATCAGAGTTTACTGATTTAAATGTCAGTCTCATTCAAAACACCCTTACAAAAACATCACTTATAATATACCCCCCAAATAACCAAACTATATCTTTTCACTTTAATTAATGAAATAATTTAAATCAAAAGTCATTTAAAAATTTAAACATTTAAACATTTATTAAGTGGCTATGTATATATCTATATATATATGGCTCTTTGCATGAGACTGGCCTTACATAGGTGAATGAAATAGCAGATTTCCTATATTCATAGATCTTACACTTTGATGATAAAAAATATGTTCATAATATCTTATGATTTTCACGTGTAACATGAAAAGAAATAACCTAAATTTTTTCCACACAGTGTCGCAGTTTCACATTTGTGGAACTGATTTTTTTCCTTCACCCTGCAACTGTGTGGACAGCCTCGCTGCCCTTTTCTAACGGCTGTGTAGCAAAGGGCACAGTTATGTTTATCAGAACGTCCACACGATTGCTTGTTAATTTGGATGAGTGACTGTAATGCTTAGAGCTTCAGTTTCTTCATTACTCAAGTGAGTGTTATACTTTCTATGCTGTCACAATGAGATGGGAATGCAATCAACAGAAAGATATAAGATTTTAATGGCAATGGTTAGGAAATTTACAGAGGCAGGAAAAACAGAGAGAACAGATACATACAGCAAGAGAGAACACAGTGAGGTTTCAGAGGCAGGGATTGCTTCTCAAACGCCCCCAGCATTCCAGTGGAATTATGCGCCTTGGGATGATACCGCCTAAATGGAATAAGGACACGGGCAGGTAGAAGTTTCCTTTGCCATTTTCAAGGGTTTGTTTTTGTTTTTATTTTTTTAATATATCCTCCTGGTACCAGCCAGGCTGTTCTGGAGACTCTGGCTGGCTCTATGCCTGCCTCCTCACTAGGTGCAAATAACTAGTGCAAAACAAAATTAGCACCTTCCCGAGTGTGTTTGCGTGGAGGTGAGATGAAGCGGGTTCTACTACCCACGATCAGGCTTCAGCAAGCCTGGGCTTCAAGCTCTGTGAGGACTCCTCCTGCAAACAACTCGCTCACAAACATAACATGGAAATGTTGAAAGCACCTAGCACATAACAGGCACTCAATCAATTAAAAACTGGAATTCTATGACACGTGTAATTTTGTCCATAATTCTACAGGTATGTTGCTATTATTACTAGATTGACTTGAAAAGATAATATTCTACAAGCTGGGTTCTCTTTATTGCTAAAGTCACTCATGACAACAAGTTATTGTTACTATTGTCATTCTGTACATTATTATTCATTGCCTCATTCAGGCTACTATATCCGGAATATATTCAGAATTCCCGTATTTCCAACCTCTTACTATATCCTAAGTTTCTGAAAATAAAAAAAAAAAAAAACACTATTCATCTTTGCATGTAACCAATACTGATGGTCTTAGAATGTTTTATTCATTATATTGCACAGGAACAATAGTGTAATATATGTGCTTAAAAGTGATTATTCAAATATTTAATTGGTTTTAGTGAAAATGAAATTTTTCTTGATTCTTTTCATGTTAAGAACAGCAAATTCTATTTCTGAATAAAAATGGTACATTTTAAAAAGCTATTCAGTTGCATTATGTTACATATAAAAAACATGCAAAACTTGTGACTGTGTTTTTTTTGTATACTTATTTGTACTTTCCACAATCTAGATGTAAAACCACTTTATTTTCAACCCCAATTACTCTTACCATATGAAGACACTGTGAACAAAGACAGCTGTCTGTTGGTAAAATTCAGAGGTGATTAAATAAAGCATAAAAGCAAATCTGATTGTGTCATGCCTCTCAAACAGCATGGCACCCCCACCAGCAGACACACACATGCAGAAACACACCTAGTAAATACTTCATTGACTTTAGATATCTCCCAGGATAGAGACAGAACTCTTTACCATGCCTCTGAGGCCTTTCAGGATCTGGCTCCCCCATCTCTTTTTATCCCCATTCATGCCACAGTGCCTTGGCACACTCTGCGTTAGCCATAATACACCACAATTAACCCACAGAGTTGGGTGAATGTGTAGATTTGGCCAGGAAAAGAATTCCTTATAAAAATAACAGTAAATAGAATAATAGGATTAAAGGCTGATTTGTTAATGAGTACTTCTAAGATATTAATAATTGTTTTTAGGCTGTTTTCTTCCAGTTTGTTATAGTTTAGGGGATATCTATGCTTTGCTGATTATTTTCAGCCTGTCAACTGATCATACCCTCTCCTGCTTTTAGGACATGGGTGCTTCCTCCGTCTGGATAATCTTCCCTCTCCCTGCTGAGTAGTTAACATCTAAGAATCCTTCAGAACTTCTTTATAGAAGTCATGTTCAACCTTCTGGATTAGATAAAATACTCCAATCATAGATTCTAAGCATCACATCTCTCTCCTTCATCAAATTGGCCTCCGCTGCAATTTCACATTTGCTTCTGTAAACACTTAATTACTACGCTTGTTTCCCCATCTCATTAAACTGTGGGCTCCTGAAGGCAGTGTCCTTGGTGGTTTCTGCTCACCATTGCATTCCTTAGTGTCTAGCATTGTGCCTTGGAGTAGTAGAAGCTTGACAAATACATGTAGAAAAAATAAAAAATGAATACGAGCAGTGCGTGAAATCATTGTAATGTTGGCCAAGTTTCAAGATCACATATTTGTGCAGTGGAACTATCAGAGGACATAATAGATGGTTTAATTTATCTGTTTGGAATATTAGAGTCAAAAGATTATAGTGAATGAAGCACTATTTGTATCTTCCCTTGCTTTGAATTCTGTAGGGCACTTACTAATCTGCCTAATGTCTTTGATGAAAATGTTTACATTTTCTTTGATTTTTATTTGTTTTCTTGTCATCCTCAGGGGGCAGAATGCCTGTCTGACTCGCCCTGACAGATCAGCTATGGCAGCTCTACTGTTATAGAAAATTCTCCACCCCAAAGGCTTTGTATCTCCTGCAGGGACAGCTCCTGAGCAAATGCTGTCATTAGCAGCCATGCATTGTTGAAGACACACAGCGGGAAAATATGTCAGGCGTTATTTCAATGTACAGATTTTAGTAGAAAACCGTAAGAGTTTTCAGGATATTAATGATAGATTAAAACAACCTTTACCTAAATCCTGAGAATTTCACTTGGCATTTTGTTTTTCTTATTTTTCTTGCTTATCTCTTTAAAACTAACTCATTTGCTTTCATAATTTTCAGGAAAAATGCTTTCATTTGGAAATTGGTTTAGCTGTACTATTAGATTTCACTTTACTTTTTACATAGTCTGTTTTTTGCCTCTTGGTTTAAAATCATCTACAGCTAGGACAACAGGCATATCAAGCTTCCTTATATAAGAGCTCTTTATACACACACACACACACACATACACACACACACATACACATAAACGTATCTCACTGTCTTGTGTATAACAGATAGTAAACATTTGTTGAATTATTAAGTGCTTAAAATAGTTATATATGTGTATATTTTTCTCCTCACAAACAATTCTGGGAGATTTAATTTGGCGAAGACTTTTTTAAAAAAAATTTCTAAAGCTATAAACTGGAGTAATAATCCTGTGCTTTGTATAAGACCACAGAGTTGGGTGAATGGGTAGATTTGACCAAGAAAAGAATTCCCTATAAAAATAGCAATAAATACAGTAATAGCATTAAAAGCTGATTTGTTAATGAGTACTTCTAAGATAATTGTTTTCAGGCTATTTTCTTCCAGGCTGTTATAGTTCAGGGGATAACTACGCTTTGCTGATTATTAAAGAAGAATTTGGGAATAAAGGAAGAGTTTGAAATTCAAGTATAATACGCAGCAGGAAAGGAGCCATAGAATTATTAACATACAGGCATCTAAATAAATAGTTACAATAAGAATTCTCTTATTAACTTGATGAACACCTGGTAGCTGGTTACATAATTGAAAAGCAATGAAAGTGAGGAATCCTTAAAAAGTTAATCTACACCTTAAATATCTTATTTTAATCTGTAACATATAAATGTTCATTTGTTCACCAATCTTTTGAGATGAAGCCAATAATATGAGTGCTATTTCCTGATTGAAGATCCTTACTTTCTTTCTTGCATATACCATACCCATAACATATCATTTACATTTCCAGTTTGAGTTTCATTAGAGTAAGTAAGAATTTAACAGTTGTAAGGCAATCTAAAGGTACAAACATTTTTAACGCTTTATCATAATGTTTTATGGTTGTCTCACAGCTAATTTAACAGCATTTTAAAAATCAAATCCTTATGAAGCATTCAAAGAAACAACTTTTATTTTGATAATCACATCTCATAGCTTTTTATATAATGTTAATTAATTTGCAAAATGATCATGACAAGTACAACTGGTTTTCATAGATAAAGAAGCAAACACAACTGATTTTGACTTTGGTAAGCAACACAGCCTAAGGAAAGAGTTGGAAGCAAAATTGCCTGGGTCTACCAACGAGTAGCCTAGGGTCAGTGACTAAATAGCCCTTTGACAGGCCACGTTTTATGGGTGGAATGGAGAGCATTAGTGAATCCAACAATTTGGTTAATTCTAACTGAACAATTTTCTTTTAAAAATTTACATTTTCCTTATTTTAAGTATAACATATTCATTATAGGAATTTGAAAATAAAATACATGTATCACACAATGTAGCACCTGGAAAATCACTATATGTACTTTCAATAATTTCTCCAATCATTCTAAATCCATGGACCACTTACAACACCATAGTTTTAAACATAGTCCATGTTTTTCGCTAATACTGCATGTATCGTATAAAAATGTGACAATATGTACCTATAATGAGCCATTTTTCCTGGTATAACTCATGAATATTAGTACTGATATTGGACCTATAACTAGAGTTTCTAGATTTCCTTCTTTTGCATTAGTAACTGTACAAAAGAGAGATTTTTATGAATAATATAAAGGATATGAATCACTAATATGAAAATTATGTGAATATTAAAAATATTTATTATGTTTTTGAATATCATATTCTTTAACATTGCCTTAGCCATTTTCAAATAAGGATATGTGGGCACAGAAAGATTAGAGAGACACTCCCAAGATTACCCTGTCAGGTAGTTAATGAAAGAGTCAGGATTAGAACCCAGGTCTCTTCTCAATATTACAATATTCATGGGACCTGATTAAAGTATAGTCATTATGATCTAAGTAAACAGTATAATATAATGGTCTGACAGTATGTTTTCTTCTTAAATGTATTTTCTTCAGTTAAAATGTCAGATTTCTGACATCCTTTAAGTATATTTCCAAATAACAATTTAAAATTGTAGCAATTTCTTTATAGGCAGTTACAGAACAGCAACATAATGTTCTCAGAAAACGGAACTCCGGATCACTTTTTCAAAATGACGCCTGAAGTTAAAAGTATTTTAGAACTTGTTGGAGACAAAAATGCCTTGTGTCATGTTGCCCCAAAGTCCAGCATACGATTCTGATGCCCAGTTTTAGATTCTAAACAACTCAAAATTTCGTTTGCTTTGTCGGGCACCCAGCACAGAGCCACATGAAGATAGTGCGTAATAGATACTTGTTGGTTGACTGTCTCCCATCATTTTTCTTTCCTTAATGTGATCTCCAACTCTGTCTTAAATGCTGTATTCATTTCATTTCTCTTCACCTCAAGCCTGGAGAAAAGAAAAGCTTTCTCCACCTACCGCCCATATTTAGTGCCAGCATAAGGTAAAACTGTTCTCTAGAGCTAGAAGTCTAGGTTGCAGATGCCCTCATTTTGTGTGTGTCCCTCAACGGAACCCAGGGAAAAAGGAGCAGAAGCAACTCAGCTTCCTATAACAGCTTTCCAGAGGGCTGTGCTTCAAACTGATCTCTGATAATGTAGTGGGTAGAGGTGTGACGGGGATATGACTCTCTTTTCCTTCTTAATTCCCCTACTTTATAGGAAATCTTCCTATGTAATACCTCCATGGGTCGTGAACACAATGTATTCTTGTTTATTGCCTAAAAAGTAAGAAAAATGCCTTTATACATATTTAAAAAATCCAAGATCTAGAAAAGGTAACCATCTTATACAAAATTCTAATATTGTTTGAAGTTCTATCTATAGTCATTCTACTAGGTTTAAAATGTTGACTGTAAGTCTTTGCAATGATGATATTTAAAAGTTTTTTCTTAAAGTTAGGGAATTTGAGTAGTGTAATAAGGTGTCTGATCAGGAAATGAGTATTTGCAATGAAAGATTTGATTGCAAGTAATTGAACCACACCTCAATTTAACTTAGCGAAAAAGCGTTGGAGTACCTCATAGAGTCCAAGAACTGAGAGGCGGCTGGATTTCAGACACAGAACCACACTCCAGCTGGCGGTTTCTCTTTCTGAGTCTCCTTTGTTTGTCTTACTAGGTACAAATTGCTTTTCTATGTGCCTTTTATCATCATTGGAAACTCGTCTCCCAACAGCTCCCATGTCCTTCTAAAGTAGAGCTATGCTCCATACCCTCTTTCTGTTTATTTCCCAATTGGAAAAGTTCCAGGGATGGGACTAATTGGCCAAGCTTTGGTCGATTTGACAGAGCCAGTACTAGGGTAATAAACTATTGGTGTGGGAGTACCACCCAGAAAATATGTATGGTTGGGGGCTGAATGGAGCATAGTCATGGTGGTGGTAAGACAAAACAAGGGGTCTTTGTAAATACTGTAATCTTTTCATTGGTATTCAAGAGACTAAAACAAATCAGTTAAACAAGTTACTTACTGAGCAACAACTGCATATGACAGTGCCCTTTTTATATATATTACCTTTCCAATCATTATAACCTCGTGTGTCAATAAAGTGAACACTCATGACTTTTCCAGTACAGAACCCCTTCTCATTCTGGGAAATGTCCCCACAGATCTTCTATGAACTCAGTTTCTGTGCATAATATAACTGCAAGGTGTCTGGGGAAGCTGTCTACGATTTCAATTTGCGCCTATCCTCTGACCACATTTGAAAGGTACAGGTATGGATCTTTCTGATCATGTTGGGTCCCTTCCTGGGATACTGAAACTAAAAAAAGTAAGATCAGTCTCTCTCTCTCTACTGATTGTTAATGCATAAATGAGAAAGATGTTGGTAGGAGTATTTTATATATTTGAGGTGCAAAGAAAGCTGGGATACAGTGGGCACACACAAAAAAAGAAAGAAATCTGAGTGGCAGAGAGAACGAGAGACAAAGGATGGGCATGGTTCACGTTCATTTCCTGCTCCTCCGTTTACCCCAGTCCTCCTGCAGGGCATTCTGTAAGGGCTTCTTGGTAGTGGTGGTGGTGGTGGGTGTTTTCTGGTTGAAAGTCACTAGCTCTTAAGTCCATGTTTCTCTTTACTGCCTGTCTGATATGTCTCTCTCCACTTCTACTCTTCTATTTTCAACTCTATTCCAAGCCACACTGTACTACTATCACTTTCGTAAGCCTACCATATTGAATTTCAGCTTTTTCCTAGTTTCATTTTGATGTTCAACTCTCCCCTTCCCTTCCACAACCCGCTCCTCACCCCCCTACACCCAACCCCCATATTCACTTGCTAGTCTCAGTTTAAAACTTTCTTCTTCAAGGACATCTACTTTGATCCCTTCCCAGACTGTGTAAGAAATCTTTTTATATTTTCATAGCACTCCATACTTCCCCTATTCTAGAGCTAACTTTGTCATGGTGTATTCTAAATCAATACCTATTTACTTGATTAAATTTCCTATCACAATGTAAGCTCCTTGAGGCTATGGGCCATAACTGCTTTGTTCACCACTGTACATCTAGCCACCTAGCACAGTACCTGGCACATATAAGGTAGACAATATATACTGTTGAGTAAATGATGAGATTAATATATGTTTGAAGATCATTAGGCTCAGAATTAGTAGATCCCCAGGTCAAATAATCACCTAAGTATTGTCTTAATTAAGCACCCTTCAAAAACAAATGGCCAATAAGCTTTTTTTTTTTAAACAACAAAAGTTCTCATACGGTATCCTAGCAACATTGAACTGCTTGTAATTCCGTACACTCCATCCTTTAATTCTTCTCCCAGTCTTTGCTGGTGCTAGTCATTCTGTTGCAACATGGATTTTTTCTCCTTCTACATCAATATCTAACTCCACCTACTTTTTTCAGGAAGCCTCTCTAAACCCCTGACTGGTTGCCCCTCCTTCTCACTCTCAAAAAACCTGGTTATTAGTTCCAATTGTATTTCTACAGTACTGCATGATATAGGGTAAATAACCTCATTCACTTTGGTCTCATTTTCAGTTTCCTTATTTCTAAAATGAATGGATTGTACTGGATTACTGATCTTTAATTTTATTTTAGCAGTCAAATTCTCTTATTTTACAACTAAAATTCTTTTACTAAGTCCAATACTTACATTGATGGAAGTCTTATCAGAGATCAAATGTGACTTTCCAGTTAGCTAAAAAGCACGTTGGAATCATTCAAAGGATGCTGCCCCACCCTATACTTCCCAACAGGCACCACCCTTGAGGACACCTTGAAATCACCAGGAGATGCCTCCCTTATGCAGACCACCCCAGGTCCTCAGTCATATCATCACATATGTGTAGTCTTTCTAATACAAGAGAAGATAATCAGTTTCTTTGTTATCTGAAAGTCGAAACAAAAGCTTTCCCAGCTTCTAAAGGTGAAGCTCAGGGAAACATATTGACTTCATGAAATGTGAACATGAAACTAGTCCTGAAGAAGTGCTATATGGACCAGCTGGGGCCCTGAAAGTGGATGCATATGGGAATCTGAAAATGCAAACACTATAAACTAGTGATCTCAAGTATCCAAATTTGATTTCCCTGGGCCAAATCTTAAAATTCTATTAATTTGATCATTCAAATTTCTTATGTTACCATGTCAATTTGTTCTGGTGATAAGAGTCACACCCTCTCAACATCCTGAGTTAGTTTAAAAATAAATATAAAACAGAGATACTTCCCACCACAAATAATATTTTTTTTCTTTCTAGACCTCAATTCCAACAGAGAAAATATTCTCTGTAGAAGATTCAAAAAGGTGAATGCAAACAAATGGGAAAGATTTTTCTGGAAAAGTTTTTCCTTTTGTTGACCAATCTCTAGGTTAGAGTTTTATAACTCTCACAGAGCAAATGTTGTTTTGGTACTATTTATATTTCAACTACTAATCAAGAAAATAATTGCTGAAAGTGCCATGACTCAAGTCTTAGATATATCCATTGAATTGATTTCTATGCTGGAGCTAAAATTTAATAGGTTTCGAAGAGAGCAAAATCAATGGTATATTCTCTTTTAAAATCGCTTATAACTATCTCAACTTTTCACTTTTCATATAGAAATGTATGGTCTTCCTTACTGACTCTGTATAGAAAAATTACATTCTAGTCAGATTGCTAAAAATTCAAATATACTAGCATTTGTTATTTTAAGCAAAGACTGATATTTCTGCCATTTGGCTTGACTTGTTTTTATACTTTTGTATTATCCATTATCAACATTACACAGAAAACTGATTTAAAGAATAATGTTTGAAAAAATAAGGAAAAAAGGAAAATAAAAGAATAATGCTTGGTCAGAGATGGATCAACAATATGGAATATGATGATTTCTTTTAAAGAATCTTATTGATACAACATACAGCTTTGACTCAAATTCTAGGAGAAAGAAGTAAAATATGTATCTTTAGAAAATCACATTTCTTTTGGAAAATTGTTGAAAAGTTTAGCTTACTATGATTTTATTTTACAGGATTTAAAATTAAAAGTGATGTAATTGCTAGGGAAAATACACTAGTTGAGAAGTCAGGAGAGACTGAAACCTGAAATGCTCTGATCTCCTGCTACATCATTATTTGCTCAGGGCCAACCAAGTTTCAACATTGTCTTTGCTTCTCAGTGGATTTTGATCAAAAGATGGGGCTGCATTTCACAAGCATTTGCCTCCATAAAGAGCTGTGAAGGGTTGAAAATGTTTGATTACATATGTGTTAATTCATTCTTAATTTTATCCCTTTTTGCATTCAAGTTTCTTTCCAATTAAAAAAAAAAAGATTTGGCTATGTAATATAGTGTATTTTTCTAAATGTGGTTCAAACTTATTTTATGTAGCCCAACAGCTACATTTTTGTCTGGCATATATAAAGGTCTATTTTAATAATTGTTTCATTTTTAATTTCAAATACTTTAATTTTGATATTTGATTTTGAAGACAGACATAACCATACTGGTGTTATATCCCAAACATAGTACCATTTCCCCCCATTAATTCTAACTAGGTTCTCATATACCTGTGGTCCCCACCCTGGCCTGTTAGCAACTGGGCGCACAGCAGGAGGTAAGTGGTGGGTGAGCAAGGGAAGCTTCATCTGTATTTACTGCTGCTCCTCATCCATCGTGACCACTGCTTTAGAGGAAAATATAGAATATTGTTTGACCTTGATTTGGCAGATTACCTGAAAAGGACACCTAAGCACAAAGGAAAAAAATATGATAAATAAGACAACATAAAAATTACAAACTTTTGTCATCAAAAGACAGTATTAAGAAAGTGAAAATGAAACCCATAGAATATAACGTGCTTGAATCATCCCGGAACAATCTGCCGGCCAACTTCCCTCCCCAACCCCCACCACCCCAGGTCCATGGGAAAATTGTCTTTCGTGAAACCAGTCCTGGGCGCCAAAAACACTGGGGACTGGCTGAATGTGGCAAAAGAGAGGATATGGGGTAGGCAGTTGATGGAGCCCTCCAAACTGACAATTAGTAATTCAGAAACAGAGAGTTTGTAACCACAAACTGTAAAAGAGACATATTTTGGGTCTCAGAAAATAATAATTTATTGGTTGCATGTCACCATTTCTGTTTGAAAAATGGTCCTTTTGAATTCTCTGAAGCAAAAAGGAAAGAAAAATTATTAGAGAAGTGAATTGAGTGCTGCATAAAACTTCTACCATTCAATGATGTATCTTAAAAGTCGAAATAGTCATTTCTCTTGTTCTGTAATATGTCTTATTTCAGCACACCAAACACTAAATGGAGTGTAATAGATTTTATAAAAATGCCAAGACAGGTAATAATTTACATGTTCTCTTTTGTATAAAAAAATCAATATTATGTAGTATAAACCTTATGAAATGCTGACACAGAAAAATCCATGTTCAGTCAGTTCTTTTTGTGCAGATAAATGACCTCGAATTTAAACCAGACAGTGATTAGCTAACTTCTTCTCTGATCTATATTTCTAAAGTAAAAACTCAGAAATAGATGAGTTGTGACTATTCCCATTTAAAAAATTATAGTTATAGCTGAGCTAAGCTTTGGAAAAAGATTTGAAAGACATTTGTTTTTCTTCTTGCAGTGAATGCATTCTAAATTTTCTTATGAAATAAGCTTGTTGCTTTAGACTTTTATTTACCAAGCATAATCTCTTCAAGGCTTATAAGTTCTTTACGGTATTTAAATTTTGCTAAAACAACAACAACAACAACAACAAATATTTGAGCTACCAAAAGCAACAACAGTAAATATTTTAAGCTTTATGAGGTCTTTTCATATCTACCTAATCAACATAACAACTTGGGTGGGCAGAGCTGAGAGTAGGTATGAGTATCCCTGTTTTACACAGATGAGAAAATTGTGTTTCCAAATAGATAATTAATTGGTATCGTCCCAGGCTCCAACAGAGTGGCTGGAGCTGTCTATGATTTTATTCATGGTCATAATAAGTCTTTACTTAAGGAGCCAGAACCTGGCAGCCATCCAAGTAGGAAGGCATCATTGTTGAGTCAAGAAGGGAGCAATTTACGAATAAGGAGGTATCATCTCAGACAAGCACAGACAGTATTTTCCCCAGCCACTCTCCAAGCTAGATAGCTGAGTTCTGTAGCTCACCACTCTGAAAATGATGTCCAACTCAGGCGAAGGATGCATTAATTACAATGGACCTTCTAGGAAGGATGTAAAGGGATATTTCCCTGTTTAGGTTTGATTTCTTTCTAGGTAGGAGTGGAAATTAGTGATACATTTATGTGGTCTAGAGCAAAAAAGGACAGAAAAATAGCTTACATGTATAACTCAAACTCCAAGATAATGAAATGACAAGGGAGGCAATATCACTAGTTTTATTTTGTCTTGCTCCCTAATTAACCCAGATTTCCTCCTTCTAAATTCCACTAAAAAAGCAAAATACTATGGTTACACTAGAAGCTTCCACCTATCCCATTACCATTCATTCCTCTATTACCTGAGGTGACTAATATTCTGAAGTTTATGTGTATTTTTTCATTCAGCTATTTTATGCTTTTATGATATATCATATAATGTATGATTTACTGTATTGTTTTATGTGCATTTTAAGAGTTACACAAATGGTAGCATAGTATAGTTAAGGCATTGAATTTTGCTTTTTTCTCTTACATATTTGTTTCCGAGATTCAGTGTTGTTGAGACATATAAGTATAATTTTGTTCTTTTAATGAATATACAAGAGAATATAAATTCAGTGAGAACAGAACTTCATTTTATTCACTACTGTGCCCTAAGTAACTTAAGCAGAATATTTCTTTAATGAATTAATAAATTAAAAGAGTGAATTGGTGTATATAAATGAATAAATTAATGTATAAGTGAATATATGCTATTAGCCTACATTTTTTTCTCTTTCTCCCTTTGTCTAATTTTGATATTAAGGTTATTCTGGCTTCGTAAAACGAATTGGGTAACTTTTAAACATTTGATATACTTGTATATTTATTTCTTAGGACATGGTAAGGTTTAGTGCTTTCTTGTGAACAGACCTTGAAGAACAATTTGATCTTTTAAATGTTATAGTTCCATTTAGGTTTCTAAAAATTTTCTTCTTGGGCTATTTTTGGTAGTTTATATTTTTCTATAAAGTTGTTCTTGTTGTTTACATTTTCAGATTAATTTGTTTATTAGTTTCCTATTGTTGCTGCAACAAATGACCACAAATTTAGTAGCTTAAAACAACACACATTTATAATTTTATAGGTGTGGAGGTCAGAAGTCTCAAATGGGCCAGCAGAGACTTTTCTTTGCCCATTCCAGCTTCTAGAGATTGCCCATGTTACTTAGCCCATGGTCTGGCTTTTACTCTGACCCACCTGGATTGTCCATGATACTCTTTCCATCTCAACAGCCTTAACTGCATCGCACCTGCAAAGTCTCTTTTGTCCTGCAGGGTAACAGGTATCAGGAATTAGGATGTGGACATCTTTTGGGGGACCATTATTCTACCCGCCACAATTGGCATCATATTTTTCATTGTATTTTCTCCTGTCTCTGTAGATGTGTTACTTAAAAAAGAAAAAAATCAGAATGTGTTTATTTCTTCTTCTATCACTTTCTCTTAATCAATTTGTCTGATATTTGTCTATTTTATTAGGTATACCTTGACAGCTGTGACAGGGTTGTGGGGTATAGGATAAAGGTTAGAAAGGCATGATCAGCCGCGCTGGGGGTTCTGTTCAAGTAATTTTCCCCCTCTTGTCATTTCCCATTACTTCATCCAACAAAGCTACTTTCATTGTGCTCTGGGTGGTTTCAAGCAACCTATGGCAGGATGTTTCTAATTCAGTGCATCCTGAGCATTCTCACTCTGTGTCCCACCCCCAGAACTGGTGATTCTCTATAACTGAAACCTCTGAGCTCCTTTCCCCTCCTGCCTCAGCTCTTGGGAGTACCTAAGGAGGTGAGGGCCTCACCTTACTATTCCCTCCCGGGCTGAGGCCTGGGCATGCGCACCGGCTGCGGCCATTGGAGGGGATAGCGCTGGTCTCTCCCCTCCTCCGCTCCTCCCTCTCCTTTTCCTCCTTTTCCCCCACCCCTCCCATCTTCCCATTCGCCCCACCCCGCTCCAGGACCGGTCTGGCTGGTTTCGACATCTGGGGAATAAACCTGTCACGCCCATCCCTAGCCCCAAGCCGTTCGGGCTGTGCGTCTCCGCCCTTGTTCCCTCGCCGCTTCCAGCTCGGACGAGTGAAAGCCGCTACGAACGGCAAGAATGAAACGTGTGTGGCATTAGTGAGTGGTAAACCACCAGGGGATCCCGTGTCCCCACAAACCAACATCTCTCCGAGGAGGAGGAGGGGGAGGGGGAGGAGACAAGGAGCGGAGCGCGGGGTTTCGCGAGCGCGCGCAGCGGCTGGAGCGGCGGGGAGAGGCCGGGCCACCTCCCCTTTCCCAGCCGCGCACCGCCTCGCCCGCGGCGGTTCCAGGCACCACACGCTCCGCCCGGCTGCGCCCGCCGTGGCGGCGACAAGCTCCTGCGGCCAGCGGCACGGTCCACCGAGGAGCGACGCGCTCTTGCTCTCCAGCCCCCCACGATTCCCTTCTCCTGGGCGAGCCGCCCAGCAGCCCGCGACGCCGTCGCATCAACTTTGAGCTGGGGGAGAAGCAACTTTGACAGTGGCCGCGGGTTTGGAATCCCGCTTCTCCTCGCAGCAGTCGCGTCTCCAGTCGCTGAGGTTAGGTGGGGCAAGAGTTTCGCTTGCGCATCAGCGCTGAGTCTGCTGTTTGCAACCTGTTTCCAGCGAGCGGGGAGCGGCATTGTGACTGCCAGTCGTCTGGGAGAGGGGGACTTGTTTTTCTTTCCCTCTAGAGACCTTGGCTCGCAACTGGATAAAGGAGTATGGAAAGGATGTAAATAAGCAGAGCAACTGTAACAAGAAGGCAACCACCCAAAGGCAGGGAGGAGCGTGGGGCTTCTTTCGGTTTGCCCCAATTGCGACATTAATCAAGAGTCAGGTGCTGATTGCAACTTTTCAAGGTCGGCCACCGAGAGTAGCCATTCCCTCTGTGAACGTTGAGGGTACTCCTCGCTCGGATTGGATTCTGTCTGAGAAATGCACGGGACACCAAAGGAGGAAGGATTGTAGGAGTGTATGTGTGTGACCCCAAGACCCATCCTCCACCCTCCTGGTAATCTCCGTTCCCCCGTTGCCCGGGCAGGGGTGAGTATGTGACATGTGTCTAACTCTCAGCAGTAACTTCGGCAGCAGGTGTCGGTCCTAAGCAGGAGCCGCTGCTGCCGGGTGCGCCCTTGCCAAGCCATGCGGGCTACGGGCGCGTTTGTCGTCCGCATGTCACGGCTGCTGCTGCTGCTACTGCTCAAGGTTTCTGCCTCTTCTGCCCTCGGGTCCGCCCCTGCACCCAGGAACCAAACTTGTCGGGGGGAAAGCTGTTCATCTACACTGATCCAGCGCCGCAGCAGGGACGCTTGGGGGCCGGGAAATTTTGCAAGAGACGTTGTTCGAGCCCGTGCGCCCTGGGAGAAGCCAGAGTCAGCGGTGCTCGCCGCGCCCTCCTGGGACATACCGGCGGCCCCAGGCGATTACCCAGGTGCCGGGAGAGGGGCGGAGGTGTCGGCAGCCGAACCCTCGGGACCTCCAACCAGACCGCCTAGCCCCTGGAGGTGGAAAGGCGCTCGCGGTCGGGAGCCCCCTGAAACTTTGGGGAGAGGGGACCCTACGGCCTTCCAACTCTTCCTTCAGATCTCAGAGAAAGACGAGAAGGGTCCCAGAAGCGCTGGCATTTCCGGGTGGAGCCAGGAGCAGAGTGTGAAGACGGTGCCCGGAGCCAACGATCTTTTTTACTGGCCAAGGAGAGCCAGGAAACTCCAGGGTTCCCGCCACAAGCCCCTATCCAAGACGGTCAGTGGACTGGCGGGGCACGAAGGGCGGACAATTGCACCTCCTGGGAGGGCGCTGGCCCAGAATGGGTCCTCGGGTGAGGGGGTCCCCGAGCGCGGCGGTCCCCGCCGGGGGAACAGCACGAACCGGCGCGTGAGACTGAAGAACCCCTTCTACCCGCTGACCCAGGAGTCATACGGAGCCTACGCGGTCATGTGTTTGTCGGTGGTGATCTTTGGCACCGGCATCATCGGCAACCTGGCGGTGATGTGCATCGTGTGTCACAACTACTACATGCGGAGCATCTCCAACTCCCTTTTGGCCAACCTGGCCTTCTGGGACTTTCTCATCATCTTCTTCTGTCTTCCGCTTGTCATCTTCCACGAGCTCACCAAGAAGTGGCTGCTGGAGGACTTCTCCTGCAAAATTGTGCCCTATATAGAGGTAATGCCTCCCAGGGGGTCTCAAGCTACTGGTTGTATCCGTTTTCAGGATTGTAGCATCAAAGAACTGCTTCTGGATGCACCCACCTGTCTGAAGCCCTTTGCTGTTTATCTAGGTCCCGCCTCCATTTCTCTTTCCAATCGTTTATGCATGTATGTATATATGAAAGGAGGCAGCTTTACTACATCACCTTCAAATTCATCTGCTCCTGGGCTGTGAAAAAATGATGACATCATAGTGTACAAAATTGTTTGGATTATGCATCCATCTCTCTGAATATGGTGTTATGCATATTTCTGATTTGGCACCTATCAGAGATTCTAGGGTTAAATAAATGGCCAGCCCACGGTTGTCATTATCAGAGCCCAGCAAGGGAAAAAAAAATCATTAGCATTTATCTACTAGATTTCTAGTGCTTCAACGTGATTATTCCCCGAAGAAGATTATTGCATTTTTTTAAATACCAAAGTTGGAGTAATATTTTATTTTTTAAAAAAGGATATCTGCTTTTCTTTGTCAGTTGGCCTCATGATATATTAATAACCTCTCAAATTAGTTTAAGTGTCTGGCTGTCTTCCGTGCTATGCTATCTAAATTCTTGTGTCATTTCTGGTTTCTTCCTTTTTCCTTCTCAATTGTCTAACAGTTTTATTTGTTTTTGCATGAATGAAATTAAGCAAAAATAAGACTTTGGCCATCATGACACAGAATTTGCTTAACATATCAAAGTATATAGTATTATTCGTCATGTGATATGGGTATAAAGAATTGGCTATTTTAAGGGATTGACGCTAAGACTAAAAAATTTCTTTAAAAGATGGGGGCCTGAGTTCTAAGTAGATTCTAGTTATCAGCCGAGAAGAATAACATCTATTGGATGCCGGGCAGGGGCAGGGGAGAGGGGGGAGGGGGGAGAAGGGGACGGGTATATGCATACACAAAGAGTGCAATGCGCACCATCCGAGGGATGGACACACTTTAAACTCGGACTTGGGGGTGGGGGGCAAGGGCAACATACGTAACCTAAACATCTGCAACCCCATAATGTGCTGAAATAAAAAAAAAAAGATGGGGGCCTGTAATAGGTTCTAAACTTTGCAAATGAAAGTCATTTTGAGTAAAATTATACTGCTTCATCCTACAGCTAGTGTCCTGAACCATTATTGTAGTTGGAATTTACTCTTTAAATGGCCTCTCTTTAAACACCAGCTCTTGGATGGGGCTCAAGTGTTTTGCTGCCAGTTGTGTTTGTAGCCAGCTGGCCCTTGATTTTCTCCATTCAGACTGTCCATTTCATTTATGGAAGCAGAAGAAGGGAAACTGTAAATATTTCAGAGCCCCTGATCCTGTCTGGCACCAGGGCCAGTGACACTATGTTCAACATTGTTCCAGGGCCTAAAGCTAGGGGATAAGTAAACAGAAAACAGTACCTACTTAGAAGGACCAAGGCAAGAGACAATAAATAAGACCCTATGTTATCTTGACAGAGATCAGATGCAGAGTCATTCCGTGACTACTAAATCAGCTGTTGCTACTTTACCAGGATCCAGGATTTCTCTTGTTGCCAAGCTCAAAGTATCTCTGAAACATCTAATTTATTTGGTAGACAGTTCATTTTTCAATTGTGGAGGAGGTCATTAAACTTATGTTAGAGAATATGTGTCTGTTTACCACTTATCTTTTTAAGGTCAATTTCCATTTAAGATTTCTCTGATTATTTGAATAATACAGAAGAAATTGACTTATGCAAGGAGACAAAAAGTACACTACAAAGGGGGCAGGAGAGGTACTCGACTAAGAGAAATGTTTTGGCTTGTCTTACTGAACATGTACTAGACATGTAGACACTTTTATATACTAGAGGGGAAAACAATAGAGAGGACAGAAAAAAGAAATTGAAGAAAGAAAAGAAATTACCAGTTCTTGGAAGAAAACTTTAAAAGACAGGAATTCTATAAAATTCAGGAAAGAATATAAAAACTTTGGTTAGTTTAATGAGACTCAAAAGTTTTAAGTGATGGTATTACATATGTTTTAATTTTCTTTCACTCTAATTCTGAGGATTTTAAAAAATGTATAATACTTTCTTTCATTTGTATTTCATTTTCAGTTTAATTTTCTCCTCCTTAAGGCTATTTTGTTTTTTACCTCTTCTTTTATCGTTAGTAAAATCTCTCTTTTACTCTGTATTTTACTTAGCTTTCCCTCCATCTTTATAGCTTTCTCTATTTTGCAGTTATTGGTACTAGTCTTTATTTTTTCTAGAGAAGCAAAGGCTTCAAAAAAATTCACTCATTTAGTTTTTTCCCTTGAAAAATTCGATTATAATATATATTTCTTTACTGTTAGAGTAGTAAATGAAAATCTTAATGTGTAGTGTTTCTATATTTCAATCTCTTATTCCTCTGAAATACATTTTTAATGTTTTACCATGTTTTATAAAAATAACTCTTGGATAATAGTATTAGCTTCATAATTCCTGATTATAGCTACAGTCTAAATGTGATATTAAAGCATTTCTGCCTCCAGGAGGCATTGCTGTTTTCATAGAATTAAGTGATTTAGTGCCTGACCCATGTTGGGTTCCTGAAAAAACAGACCCTGCGATGGAGATTTATTTATTGGGGCATGAAGTATATTGGAGTAGGCCCTCAGGTTCAAAACCTATTAGGAAGTGAAGGAAGCAGGATTGGGCTGAGGGAGAAGTTGAACTGTGATGTAATTGCCACAAAGACCTCAGCTGACACCATGAGGAAGGAACTCTAGGGTTGGGGCAGCCATTCAGAGATGTCCTGAATTGAGGCAAGAGGGATCAATTTTTTTTATATATCTCTTAATGAGCTACTCATTAGATTCAAGGCTGCTCCCAGAAATGGAGCTGTCAACTACCAACAATCCCAGCAATTGGGAGAATCAATGCTTCATTCTTGAAGGACTTTGGGATTGAGCAAACCACAGCATTTATTACAGTGGTTTTTGAATTCTAATGTTAAATTGGAAATAAACGTCATTCTAATCCAACCCCCTCATTTTAAAGATGAAACATGAGGCTCAAAGAAAAGAAAGACCACCCTAAGCAGATATACCTAGTTAGTGGCCACCAGACCCTTAGTCCTAATGCTTCATGTTGATGTTTGCTGATTAGACAAACATGTATAAGGCAAAAGTTGTATCCAGTGAGTGTTTTCTTTTCCTTTCTGCTCCTTGGTATCTTTTAAAAAATATTTCTATATATACTAGACAGGAAAAAATAAAAGGCCAGTTAACATCATTTGTTATGTGATAAAATGTATGGCTTCTTTTGTTTTTGAGTTTCATCTTGTTTCTTAAATAAACTGGCAGTAAGTTCCACAGTCGGTACCTGATTAAAATTTTTTAAATTGCTGTTAGTATGAGGCAACTACACTTTTTAACATGCCAAATATCATTATTTTAATGATCAAAAAATTATATGTTCCATTTTATATTCTTAAAATCACAGTGTGTTTGCTTTGTGAAGGACAATACAATATATTACCTTTGTTCAAACTGTCTCCAAATCCCCTTCCAATATGTTTACTTCTTGACCTCAGGACTTCTTAAAAGTATTTAACATTTTGTTTCTTTTCATATTTCTATATTTTGCCTTTTCTTTACTTTTTACTGTCTTATATTTATTTTATTTATTGGCTATTCTTCCTTTTTTAAAAAAACCATGCACCCTCATATTGATTTATAATGTAGGATTTACCGTCTTTCCAATAATGTGGTTATCCTTTTACAATGTTTTTATTTTTTAATGTTTCATAGTTAATTTTAAATTATATCCCCAATTATTATTGATTTTTAAATTTTTCTCTCCCGTCTTCTCTTTTGCTTTCTTTTTCTTTTCTACCACAGTTCTTTTTTGCTATAGCTTGAATGTTACCATAATCTGAAGAGGATAATGGAATTTAGGGGACAATTGGGTTTATATGGAAAAATAGAAGACATTTTTCTAGCAGAAACTACAGACTCTTTGCAATTTACATTCAACAGTTTTTTGGCCTAAGGCTTGAGGGTAGCACCCAGCTTCCAGGGTCTATTGTTAGAGAGTTTTATGATACTTAATATTACTATGAGTTGGAATGTGCTGGAAACTGTTATAGTTGATGACCTCTTCTTTTCTATTCCAGGATTGTGATATCTTTATGGCTTAGTGATAAATCTCATAAAGACCAAGGGCAAATGGAATGGTAGGAAAAGAAGGATAGGAGAGAAGAAAATCTGGATGGATGATGGCCATCCTTATAGACATATCACTTTCAACTGGGTTACCACATAGTCACCACAGAAAAAACCATACTCAAAGCAACAGTTGTGCATATATATATACACATATATAGTGTTGTATGTGTGTATATGTTGGATACGGAGATTTGGGTGTAGATTACAATAGGAGAATCACAGAGAAGTTCCCTATTATACCATTTTCTTAAGGATCTAACCAATGTTTGAAGCCAAATAACTCAGGCATTGAATATGGGGGCTAGAACAGCTCTTTGTTCATTACTTGATGGAAACCAGTTGGAGTCAGTGTATCATCTGACCCAGATCAACTGTCAAATGTTTGCTTCTGTTTAGACATTAATTGGGGATTTTGAATGATCTAGACTTCTCTTTAAAGAACAAATACTTTCATGGTGTGTGGTAGAGCAGAAAGCTTCAAATAGTTCTAAGATAATCCCTGATCTGACTGTACTTTTATTTTACTGGAATACGAGATTACTGCATGGGAGTGGAGGGTGAATAAAGGAAACAATCTCGCCAGGGCCTCTGGTCTGGGGATAATTTGTGATAAGTATAGAATCTTTTCTGATGAGAAGAGCCAGCTTCTCTGATGGTTTTAGAAATACTGGTTTTAAACTGAGTGAAACAAATGGCTCTTTCATTGCCTTAGATTGTAGCCAGTACTGACCAGAAAGAAAGGAAGGATGTTGGAGGCTGACGATGACATTGCCATACAGCTCTAGCAATTCTACACAGATTTCCCTAGAACTCCTGCATTCAAGTAATAGCACATTTATCATGGCAGGCGGTAAATTTTCCCTGAGTGGTGGATTAGCCGTTAGATGTTCTACTGGACTTTTAAGTGGAAACACACAGTTTTATGTGTAATTTAAAAGGTACTAATAATATCCTCAGGGAAAATATATTCAATATATAAGAATGATGATTAACAAATATTTTATGACTTCTCTTTAATCTTTTTGTAATCATTTTCTGCATCCCCATGCAAATGAAAATATTTAGCTGATAACTCCAGCAGGAAAGAAAAAGCAGTTTCTTAGAGTACGCGTTTATTTATAACTCCATTCCTGAATGGTGTATGATGAATTTAACTGAATTGGGGTCTTACATAAGAAATAAAATCTTTATTCTATTTAAAAGAAAAATTCAGATGGTTTCTATAACTATTGATTGTAATGAGAATGTATCCATTTCTAAAGCTGTCAATGAAATATAAACAGGAACATGGATTTTTCTTTACTTCCTTTCTAGAAATAGTATCTGGCATTCAGCTTTTAAGGGTTATATATAACAAAGCAGTACTCAATAACTGATTCAGGAACAATTTGAATAATTTATTATTTTCTATAATCGTTTTCCATATTTGTCATCATTCATTTATTTATTCACCATCCATTCATTTATCAAACACTTACTGGGCTTTTCTTCTTTGTGAGGCACTATGTTAGGAGTGGGCAGGAGGAGAAGGCAGGAGGGGAAGAAGGGAAAAAGTTTCCAAAGATAAGTATCGTAGATGAGCGACTGCTATTAAAGTTACAAAAAAGTAAAATAATATTCTATAACATGGTGAAAATTATAATAGAGGTTTGAACAGAGCTTTATGGAAGCTCGGAAATCGCTCTGGAATGGGTCAGCTCACAATTGTACTTGGTTATGCCCGAAGATGGAAAAGTTTATGGAAACTGTGCTCCCTCTGATTCTTCTCAATTATATTCTTACTACTAATCTTCATAAATGCCCGTACAGACTACATACATGATGCAAAGTTATAGCTAGGAAAATATTTTAATTCTTGCTTTCTTATTCTCTTTAGCTTTCCTAGGATAGGAAGCCCATAATAATAATTGGAAAGATAATTCGGCAGATTGGTCAGTTCTAGAAATTTCTTTTAATATATGTAATTTGTGTTAATGCCTAGCGTAACTATCTTTGCTTTACAATTATTAGTCCTTATTAGCTATAAGGGCATTAAATACATTTTAAAATTTTACCTAAATGAATGTTTATTTAGCAATGTAATAACCAGTATATTAAATTGAGTCCTTTTCTTCTGAAAATATCAAAACCATACATATTATTTAATTTGATCTTAAAGAACCTGGGAAGAGAGACAGACAAGGGAGATACTTTAGACCTTATTGTAGAGTGAGGGAAAGGAAAGCATAAAGAATGGACTTACCCAAGAATTGGATTAATCTCTCAAACATATAATCAGAGTAAGGATTTATCCTGAGTTTCTGAGGGCTTCTGAGGTATCTGGTTATGTCAGCAAAGTGTCCTTCAACAGAGAAAAGAAAGCGAATGTGTCTGCAAAAGCAAAGCAGATCTCAGCTTATGAGTCCACCTAAGGCTGAATGAGTGTGGGTCTACCTTCCCTTTCGTCCTAACACTGCATGGACCTTGATAGAATTTTTCCACCTCTAATGGCTTTTTTCTTATGTTCTGCAACTAGATTTAACAGCATCCCATTGGAAGCGCATGGACCCGTGTCTGGGATGTAGACTGTGGGAGGAGAGGGATGGGCAAGCAGCTATGCAATGAGATTTGTCTTTGGCACTGCACTTCTGCTCCATCCCCCAGGGGTGCTCTTGTCATTTTACTTCTGAAGAATCAACCTGCCAATTAACTCAACCTTGTTGCCAAGACTAACTCTTAAATATCCTAATTAGGATAGTATTGTTGGTGCCAGAAAAGATAATCTCATCTAAAACTTTGGGGATAGAGTGGAGAATGGATTACTGCAACCTCAAATATGGGGTCATTCTATTTGCAAAGTAGATGTAGATATTTTCCATAAAGAATTCATAAAACACAGGATATAATCCCAGTGCCAGGCTTATTCCTGAGACAGAATGCTTTCACTTTGTGAATTTATGATAATTTTCAGTGTTATCTGTGTGTATATTTGAATGGTTAATAGCATTAATGAGGCTAGGGTCATTGATTTGATCCCTGCCTGGAATGAGTCATTCTCATTAGGTCTATGACTCTACTCAGGGCTGCCACTTTCTTTTACAAAAGAGTCCTCTCCTCAGTAATTCCCACTTGAGGGCCTTTTCTCCTACCATTACTGTCTTCTCCTTGGTTCAAATCTCTCTCATATAGGAGAAGCTTCTGATAAACTAATTCACATCAAGATGTGAGATTTAGAGATATTTGCCTTTTATAAAGAGATTGAATGAAGAAAGACTACTTCCTTAACAGACTACTGATGGTGAAATTTTGATAAAAAGCCGAGAAATATTGTCTTAAAATGTAGTTTCTAAATATCATTCAAATCATAATTACCCAACTAAAAATGATTTTGTTTTTAGTTTGGGTTCATCATTGTGCAAATCAATATCATTAGTCACAAGGGGAAATAGGTGAAAATTTGTTATTCCTTTTGTAAACTCATCAGAACCCATAGGACAACAATTGAAATTTTA
Organism: Propithecus perrieri; assembly: GCA_963574695.1. Classification (NCBI taxonomy): domain Eukaryota; kingdom Metazoa; phylum Chordata; class Mammalia; order Primates; family Indriidae; genus Propithecus; species Propithecus perrieri. The sequence goes on from CAUYRB010007377.1 coordinate 29,013, forward strand.
GGACACCTTAAGATTGATTAGGAATGTCATAATACCAAGGATTGAAGACTGGACTGTGGGCTTGGGAAAAATATTACATTTTGAAGTGAATTTTTGATTACTGAAAATAAATAGAAAATATAGAAAATTTCTTTAGTCCTGTTGATTCCAGTAGATGGCTTATTTCTTAGGACAAAATGATGCTAATCTTCATTTGCATTTTTATATTAATGAATACTGGGAAGATTTATAGTTAAATTATAACATGATAGACAAGTTGTAATTAAATGAATTTTTTAACTATAAAAGGAACATACTGTGCTACAGAAATCATAATTGGTAGGAAATCTTAATTCAAGATGGGACTATAAAGGTAAAGAAAGGATTTATAAAATCAAGACATGTTTTAGAAGAGTACTCTTTTTTTAAATAGTCGTAATTGCTTTTTTAAAATAAGTAAAAGCATGTTATCAAGCTTAAGCAAGAAAAAAGAAGGTGGAGAATGAGGCAATAATGATGATAGTTTCAAAATATTTTTCCCTATGATATTGGGAATCATATATAAATGAAATAGGCTGGGTAAATGGAAATAAATGAAGAGAAGAATATATATTCAGTGTTATTTGGGTGGAATGTTCTGTAGATGTCTGTTAGGCCCATTTGTTCTAGAGTTCTGTTTAAGTCCATTGTTTCTTTGCTTATTTTCTCTTTGGAGGATCTGTGCAGTTCTGTCAGTGGGTTGTTAAAGTCCCTGGCTATTATGGCATTGCTGTTTATTATTTTGTTTAGATCAAGTAGGATTTGCTTTATGCCTCTGGGTGCTCCTGTGTTAGGTGAATAAATATTTAGGATTATTAAGTCTTCTCATCAAATTGTTCCCTTCACCATTATGTAATGACCTTCTTTGTCTCTCTTTATTTTTGTTGATTTAAAGTCTATGTTATCTGATATGAGATGGCTACACCAGCTTTCTTTTGGTTTCCATTTGCCTGGAATATTGTTTTCCATCTCTTCACTTTGAGACTGAATGAGTTCTTGTGAGTTAGATACATGTCCTGGAGGCAACAGATACTTGGCTTGTATTTTTTTATCCATTCAGTCACCCTATGTCTCTTCAGTGGATAGTTCAAGCCATTTGCATTTACTGAGAGAATTGATATTTGGGGTGGATTTCTGTTCATCCTATTGGGTACACCTTTATTGTTTTGTTTTACCTCTTGAGCCATTGTGGAATCTAGATTCTGGACTTTAGCTTTTGGGTGATTTTATACTGGTGGTTATCTATTGTGCTGATCAGTGTATAATACAGGTCTGAGTACTTCCTGCAGGGCAGATCTGGTCTTTTCAAAGTCCCTTAGCCATTGCTTTTCTGGGAAAGTCTTTATTTCTCCCTCATATAAGAAGCTTAGTTTTGCCAGATACAAAGCATTTGACAAAATTCAGCAACCTTTTATGATAGGAACTCTTAACAAAATAGGCATAGATGGGACAGACCTCAAAATTATTAAAGCCATACGTGACAAACTCACAGCCAACATCCTACTGAATGGGCAAAAATTGAAAGCATTCCCACTTAGAACTGGAACTAGACAAGGTTTCCCACTATCTCTACTTCTATTCAACATAGTTCTGGAAGTCCTTGCCAGAACAATCAGACAAGAGAAGGAAATGAAGTGTATCCAGATGCAGAAAGAAGAGGTCAAACTATCACTGTTTGCTGATGATATGATTTTATATCTAGAAAACCCCAAAGATTCAACCAAGAGACTCCTGGAATTGATAAATAAATTCAATAAAGTCTCGGGCTATAAAATCAATGCACACAAATCAGTAGCTGTCATATACACCAATAACATTCAAGCTGAGACTCAAATAAGAGATTCTATACCTTTCACAACAGCATTAAAGAAAATAAAATACTTAGGAATATGTTTAAGTAAGGAGGTGAGAGACCTATATAGGGAGAACTATGATACACTGAGGAAAGAAATTGCAGAGGATGTAAACAGATGGAAAACCATACCATGCTCATGGATCGGCAGAATCAGTATTTTTAAAATGTCTATGTTACCCAAAGTGATCTACAGATTCAATGCAATCCCTATTAACATACCAACATCATTTTTAAGAGAACTAAAAAATAATTCTACATTTTGTATGGAACCAGAGAAGACCCTGTATAGCAAAAGCAATCTTAAGCAAAAAGAACAAATTGGGTGGCATCAATTTACCAGACTTCCAACTGTATTACAAAGCCATAGTAACCAAAACAGCATGTTACTGGCACAAGAACAGAGACATAGACCAATGGAACAGAACTGAGAACCCAGGTATAAAACCATGCTCATATTCCCATCTGATCTTTGACAAAGTAGAAAAAAATAAACACTGGAGAAAAGAATCCCTATTCACTAAATAGTGCTGGGAAAATTGAATAGCCCCATGTAAACGACAGAAACAGGATCTGCACCTGTCACCTCTCATAAAAATTGACTCATGATGGATAACAGACTTAAACCAAAGGCATGAAACCACAAGAATTCTAGAAGAAACTTCTGGAAAAACTCTTGTAGATATCAGCCTAGGCAAAGAATTTATGAAGAAGACCCCTAAAGCAATCACAGCATCAACAAAAATAAATAAATGGGACCTGCTCAAATTAAAACGCTTCTGCACAGCCAAGGAAACTATCATTAGAGCAAATAGACAACCTACAGAGTGGGAGAAAATATTTGCATACTATACTTCTGATAAAGGGCTGATAACTAGAGTCTATATAGAACTCAGGAATATCAACAAGAAAAAATCAAACAACCCCCTTACAAAGTGGGCAAAGGAAATAAACAGAAACTTTTCAAAAGAAGATAGATTGATGACCAACAAACATATGAAAAAATACTCAACATCTGTAATCATTAGGGAAATGCAAATCAAAACCACAATGAGATATCGCTTAACTCCAGTGAGAATGGCTTCTATCAAAAATTCCCCAAATAACAAATGGTGTGGATGTGGAGAGATGGGAACACTCATACACTGCTGGTGGGACTGCAAATTAGTATAACCTCTATGGAAAGTAGTATGGAGATACCTCAAAGAACTAAAAGTAGAACTGCCATTTGATCCAGCAATCCCACTATTGCGTATATACACAAAGGAAAAAAAGTCATTCTATAAAAAAGATATCTGCACTCAACTGTTTATAGCAGCACAATTCACAATTGCAAAGATGTAGAAACAACCGAAGTGCCCATCAATACACGGGTGGATTAATAAATTGTGGTATGTGTATGGAGTACTACTCAGCCACAAAAAACAATGGTGATCTAACACCTCTTGTATTATCCTGCATGGAGCTGGAGCCCATACTTCTAAGTGAAGTATCACAAGAATGGAAAAACAAACACTACACGTACCCATCATCAAATTAGTACCAGTTGATCAACACTTGCATGCATATATGGAAGTAACATTGATTAGGTGTCAGGCAAGTGGGAGGGGGGAGAAGGGGATGGGTAAATTCACACCTAATGGGTGTGGTGCGTGCTATCTGGGGCATGGGCATGCTTGTAGCTCTGACTCGGGCAGTGCAAAAGTAATTTATGTGACCAAAGCATTTGTACCCCTGTAATATTCTGAAATTTAAAAAAATAGATATAAATGGGTATTTATTATATGTGTGTGTGTCAGATTAAATATCAGTGATGTTGATAAGGGTATGAAGCCTTCTCTTTGACTGTGGAAGTGTGGCTGTGAAGAGCCCTATTTCATTCCAGAGAGTGCACAAGCAGTGTGTGTAGTTGCAAGGATGAGACAGATCTTTCTTCGCTCTGTTTTTGGTGTGGAAACACTAATCAATGTGTGTCACTGCACGTTATCATGATCTGCATCTGCTCTGAAATGAAGACCTTCTGATAAAGGTCACCTTATTCACAGCAGTCTGATAAGCAGTGGCTCTGATCAACGCGTTCCCTCCAACTTGTGTCCTAAGAAGTATCCTTTTGGTTGGAAGTTGCCCTGAAGTGCTACGAGGACAAGAATTATGGAAAATACAAGAAGCCAAAGGCTCAAGCCCTTTAGAGTTTCAAAGGAAACTCTACCCTGTGCTCATCCTGCTTTTTTCTTGACTGGTTTTTAGGCCTGTAACCACTGACTTATAATAGATTATCTTTCATGGCCCAAATGAATGGATTTTCTTAACAATAGTGCCCTTGTTTTGAGGGTCACTCGTAAACAAAGGACAGCACATAGATAGATGTGTTTAAACATTCTTTTGATGCAAAATATAAGTTAGGCTAGAGTGAAGTTGTCATGACCTTGGTTAGAAATTTCCCTATTTTATAAAGATCAGTGTATTTCAGTCACTTCACTGTACTTAAGCATGTAGATTCAATTTTATATGGAGGAAATTTTGCTGTGAAGTACATTGGTCTTTTTTTCCCCCTCAGTGTTTGTACCAGAAGGTTTAACAAAAGATACTATTTACTTTATGAGTCGTACTTTATGTGATCTGTGTTGTCTGTTTCACAGCTTATTCTCATTCTTAATAGTTTCTTCATTCCTTGTTTGTCTGCAGTAAACTTCTGAGAAAAGGAGAAATAGCTAAGACAGTATCTCGATTGATTACTGTTTTTCATAAAACCATCTGTGTGCTCTTTTTTCATATCATTTTGAATGAACAGAGATTTAATGTAGTACAAAGTGAATATGGTAGCCCAGGTTTTCTCAGGGGCTGATATTTGCTTTGAATTAGTAACTTGAACAGTGGGGATAATGAAATCTAGTTATATCTTGATTTATAAAGTATGCTTTCCACCTTAATTATTAAGCGTTTTGTCTTATAATTTTCTTTTGGTTTTATTTTTAACAGAAACCTAGGAAACCATTGACCTTAAAATTAACTTGCGATGGAAAGAGGAATACATTTTTTTCTTAATACAGAAAAAGATAGTTTCACTCTGAATCTTTCCCCAAAGTCATTGTTAGCATATATCTTACTGGCTGGGTTAATTTCTCATCAGTGATATAAAATAGCTGTCTTAAGTTGATCAGCATAGGTGCCGAACAGAAATTCATGATCTCATAAATACAGTTTGACAGAGGGACAAAACATTTGAAAGCTGTGGTATATCTGTGGTTCTAATTACTACTGAGTTGAGTTTCTCTAAATTCAGTCTTGCCAGTGGTGACAATGGATTAGATGAAGAACCACATCATTTCTATGCAGGTGACTATATTTGTGCTATTTCATTATCCTGGTCAAACTACATGTTTTTTGCTGGTTTGTTGCTGTAACAAAATTAAAAAGATAACTCTAGAAGCCATTCACAACAACTTCCACTGTATTTGCAAAATCCTTATATTTTGTAGGTTTCTTTTTTCTTTTCTCAGTGGACTTTCATGATATATCATCTTCTCAGCATCCACAATAAGTGAAGAAATACATATTACCTTGCTTCTTATTAAAGAAACTGAGGCAAGGGCAAGATGAGAACTCATCTGTCAGGGTATTGAATGTCACTTGAAATATCTGAGTCATTAACTTGAACCAATTGCAATTTGACTATAATTAGGAATAAACTTTTTTAGATGACTTCAAAGTGAAGTTTAGTTTGAGTTAGTAAAACATTTAAAGCATAGAATACAATAAAAATATTTTACAATGCAAATGATTTAAGCTCTTAGCATTTATTTTCATGTACTTTATGAATCTCCAAATGAACAAATATTGCAATAGCATAAATATTATCCTTAAAATGTATTAGCATATAAAAGAAAATTTAAGCAATCCATTCAAACATTAAATGATCTCATAGATGACTAAAGTAATATATAAAGCTAATGGCATTCTTTCCTGGGCTATTTTTTTTTTTTCCTACACAGAAGCAAACTTTTTACAACTTTATGAGACTGTATGTGCCTGGAACAACAAAAAACACATTGAAACATGATTTCTGGGTGGTCTTCAAGTTCTCTTGCCTTTGTGCACCATCCTTTCATCCCACAGATTTAAATGTGTTCCTCAGTTGAAATACAAATCATTACTCTCCTGGATTTTTAACAAATAGTTCAAACTGTCAATCCCAAGTTTATCTTAGTCTAATAGACTAAGGCAGACATAGATGATATTTGAAAAGAATTCGATCATGTCTTTTGAAATACAACTATGTATCACGGGAAGTTTTACAATTTGGTCAGCCTCTAAAGCAATTTCCCTAGGAGATATTTTGAAATTATGTTTGTCATCCAATCTCATTAAATGAGTTAATATCAACTACAGTCTCCAAGCATACACGAGTATGTCCCATATCAAGGGAAGTCACAGCAAACATGCCGGGAATTGTGATAGTCAAGCCTATCTGTCTATAGACTATAATAAGTCATTCTATATATAAATTAACTTGCTGGGTGCATGGTAGCAGGTGGTAGAGAGTCAAGAAATTCTGCCTTGGATTCTAACCTCTTGAGGACAAAATTCATGCCTTATTCATCATTGTTCCTAACAGCAAGCACAGTATGTTTTATAGGTTCTTTCTCTCTCAAAAAAATACACACACATATATACACACATACAGCATTGACCTGATACAGAGTTCAGTAAAGCCATAATGATACTAGAATGGGAATAGTTTAGGGGTGATCAAGAAGAGTGACCCTAAATCCCACAGCTTGGCACTGGAGCTGCTGCTTTCCTGCATGAATTCTCAAGCCTCAACTTGTCCTGTGTCTCTCCTGTGCCCTGAAGCACTGCTGTAGGTGGCTGTGGCTGTAGCTGCCCAAAGCCTTACTGCTCTGGATGTTGCCTGGACGGGATCTAAAGGAGCTTTGTTGTGGTTATCCTGGGGTACAAATAAGGGCAGAATATTATCGTTTGAAAGAACGATCTTAGAGTTGTTTATTTTGATTCCCTTGCCATCTCTGTATTTTGATGCCAGTCCCCTCAAAATGTTCAGTATCTTATTTTCCCCGATAGTTAAAATTTTGTTTTCAGCTTTCCTCTGATCTTGAAATTCTCAAAATTAATAGTCTTGTCTATTAAAAGTGTTTACAGTTCTGTTTTTGTTGCTGTTAATTGTTTCTTCCATTGCAGTTTAATTAATAAGAGATTGCATCTTATTCATTCCATCTCTCAGGATGTTGCTTCAAAGAACTACCCATCTAAGCCGATGCTTAACAGCTTTACTCCCAAGAGCATATTTCATAGTGATATTGAATTTTAGCAATCAGATATGGTCATTAAATGCAGAAGATTCAGCATTCATGATACAGTTTTATAATTGCACATAATTGCACTATTCATCTTGGTAGAATTTTTAATAAGCTGTATGTAAACAAGTATATTTAAAAATTGTGATGGAAATCTTTTCATGTTGCTCCAACATCTAGGAATCATAATTACATGGATAGATTTCATGTTTGGGTAAGCAGAAATTAGGCCACCACCCATTATTCAGATGATTTTCATCAATTAATTTCTGAGGCGTGCATTAATTCTTTACACATGTTTAAAGTCTTCTTTAAATAAGTTGGGAAAGTACTGGGCAGGGCTTTTGTACATTTCTTGCTCTTTCACATCATAAATTTTAGTGCATAATTGAATTTAAAGAAAAATGTCTGAAGTAATATCCCTGCAGGCAGTGGCAGCAGGAGAAAGTATGTCTAGGATTGGCATTGCCTAGGATTGGCTGTTCGCAACTGCATTATGAGCACTATCTGCATTTGGGGCAGTGCGACTACTTTCCTCATTGGTTCCTTCAGCAACTCCCTCTGTTGCTCTTATGACCTTTCTGGACTTTTTACCCCATGTTAGCTGGATCCTAACTTCAGAGACTGCTATTAGAAAGAAGTCCAATTTGAAAACAGGAGGCTGAAATACTGGAGTTTTCTGAAATTTGTATATGAAAACTGGGGAGGACCCTCCATGATTTGTCAAGAAGACTACAGATCATATATGTTTGAGGTGATGACTCGGTGCTAAGGGCTTTTGGGAATATGACTGAAGAATTGAGCATCTTCGGATAAAATGGACAGTAGAAGAATTCCTATTCCTGAGTAAAAAGTTGGAATACATGCAAATCTTGCTCAGCATTTGTCCCGGCTTTTGTTATCTTGTGAGATGAAATCCTATAGAACCTGAAAAAACATTGTCTTGCTTTTTGAGGCAGTGAACATCTTTTAATTAAGAGTGGATGTGCAGCACAGATTTTGATATCTAAGGAGTTGGCAATCTAACCCACCCATCTTACTCTTAATACACGTCCACCCACACGCATTTGCTGTTACCTCTCACGAAAGAGGCTTTGTAACCAGCTTGGAGTTAGGTATGCAAATGCTAGCACTTGTGAGAATTGGTCCAGATTTTTTAAATCTCTAGATTTAAAATTAGGGAGATTAATAGAGGAGAAGATGCTATCCTTTATGCATTGTGTTCTTTGTAAGTAATGATAGAAAACTGCCAAGCAAATAGATGTTCTGAGCTTCTAACAGATTGCCTCTCCTCGGTCTTCGGTATTTTTATATTACTGAGCTTTCCTTTAATAGAAATGCTATTCGTAATTTCAAAAGAATGCATAGCATAAAACCTTTGTAGCTTTGTATTTGTGAACTGACTTAGGATATATAGTAACAGGCGAACACGCACAAAGATTTGCCTCAGTCACGATGGCACACAAAGACTTGCTGAGGATTTATGTGCATCTGATAGCTTGAGAAATTTTTTGTTTTACATTCTTAAGAGAAATGAATCAAAACATTTGAAAAACGTATATAAGAATGTAAAGTTTCAAAAATCTATAAAATAAAGTACTTCAATTTCCACATGACACTGTTTGATGTGTACCTTTAGAAAATGACCAGCCCTTCTCAGATTTCCCCAAGAGTGGCAGTTACTGACATTAAAAACTATATGATCATAAGGCAGTTGCACAATGTGGACCTCAATTTTATATTTATTTTGTGCCTCCAGCATAGATGTAAAACACATTTCCATCAGTGTGAGCAACTTTTTAATTTGTAAGTTAACTTTTAAAAGGCCACGTAGAGGTGGCTTTTTTTGTGTGTGTTTTTGGTAGTCATATTATATTGATGTTTCTTGTATGGGTATTTATGAGAGATTTTCTGAAAAATCTGGAGAACAAGAATTGTGGTTGTAAGCCCAATCATGACCTCTTTATCTGCACCGATGTAGAGCTTTGTTAGTCATATTTTTTCTTCATTTTTGCTTTTCATATACTGAACCCTCATTATACTTCATTTTCACACTATCTCTAATAATAGCTATGAGAGTGGTCAGGGCATGGATGCATTGTTATTATTTTCCATCTTAGAATTAGTGGACACTATCCGATGCATAGCATGTAAGAAGAGTAGAGAATATTTGCCATTGGAACTCTGAAAATCTGTAAGGCAAGTTGCCATAGTTCCAGGGAGGGTGACAGCTTGAATGTAGTAGACAAACAACTAATGTTCTGAGTACAAAAATTGTGTGACAAATGGTTTTCCTTTTTTCAACATGAGCTCTTGAGTTTAAAACAATTAGATATTAACATTATACTTATTTTTTCCCTTTGCCAAGGCATGACCTATAACTATGCTTCTTAAACCTCCCCACCAGCAGGCAGGGGAGAGTGAATGCATATACCATATACCCAGGTGTCTGGAACACAGCCCAAAGCATTCCATCCACTTTGGGCATATTCTTTGAGCCTCATGTTTTATCTGAAACCTCATTAACATTTTACCTTCTATTAATTGTTTTTGTTTAAATATATAATGACTACATTTATTAAACATTAAATTACTTAAATTTCCCCCAAAATATTTAAGTAAATTTGATACTCCTGGGTGATTGCTGTGTTTTTCTTGTGACTTTGAGAACCATCCTCCTCCTCTGGGTTGACTATGATCTACTTGAGGGAAAGGACTGCTTCTTGTATCTTTCCATATCCCCAATGTCAAGTGTAGTGCTTGGCATAGAGCTGATGTAAGTGTTTGTGTGCTTGTGTTGGATACATATCTGTGTGCCCCTTTAGAGTATGTGTATGATGCTCAGTAAATATTTTATAGATAAATGAATGATAGCATGTTTGCATTAGGAACATGTGTTTATTATTGTAGAAAAGCCTCAGTGTGGAAAAAATAGGTACATATTTTTGGTTCTTAATCTTTATCGATTTTTTTAGATGTCTGACCATATGTATATAAGAGCAGTGCCTTTTTCATATACAATATTCCCTGTGGTCATTTTCAAATAGTTTTCTGATCTGAAATTGTCTATGGTTGGGCTATCTAGACATTCTTTCTCTTTAAATTTGATAAACATTCTTATTTCATGATATATGTACTTATGTTAGGTCTGATTCTGTAACTTGGTCCTTTTTTGTTGTTGTTGTTTTGGCACATAAGCTCATAGTGGCTGGTTATCTCTTGCATATTGTGATTTTTGCTTTTGTGAATACATGTTCCCTTGAATTTTATCTGTGGAATTTCTCTGGGGGCTGGTTTTAAAGTCCATTATTCCAGAGAGGATTAATGTTTGCTTCTACCACCTGCCTGGGATGATTTTATTATTATATGATTATTATATTTTATTATTATTATATTATATTATTATTATATGATTTTTATTTTAATAGATTTAGGGGTACAAGTGGTTTTTGGTTATATGGATGAATTGTATGGTGGTGATGTCTGGGTTTTTAGTGTACTCATCACCCAAATAGTATACATTGTACCCAATAGGTAGTTTTTCTTCCCTCACCCTCCTCCAACCCTCCCCACGTCTGAGTCTTCAATGTCTATTACACCACTCTGAATGCCCCTGCATACCTGTAGCTTAGCTCCCACTTATAAATGAGAAAATGTATTTGGTTTTCCATTCCTGCGTTATTTCACTTAGTATAATGCCTCCAGTTCCATCCCGCTACAAAAGACATAATTTCATTCATTTTTATGACTCAGTAGTATTCCATGGTGTGTGTGTGTGTGTGTGTGTGTATATATGTACCACATTTTCTTTTCTTTATCCACTCCTTGGTTGATGGGCACTTGTGCTGATTCCATATCCTTGCAATTGTGAATTGTGCTGTCATGAACATACAAGTGCAAGTGTCTTTTTGGTATAATGATTGCCTTTACTTTGGATAGATCCCCAGTAATGGGCTTGCTGGATTGAATGGTGTATCTACTTTTAGTTCTTTGAGAAAAGACTCTCCATATTATTTTCCATAGAGGTTGTACTAATTTACATTCCCACCAACAGTGTGTAAGCGTTCCTGGAACCATTTTAAATTGCGTTTTGGTTTTTCCGAGCCACATACATGGAGTGAATTCTGGCCCTCATACCATGCAGGTTTGCACACCTGGTTAGAATTTGCCATTTCCTTTTTTCCTCTTCCCTAACTCACCCAGACCCAAATCTTGTCAGGCAGGCTAGCTTCTCCCTTGTTTCCCCCTATTCTTTCTCTTTATACCTCTAAAGACGTCAGTATATGGAGAGTTGCGAATTCGTAAGGGCGTCTTTGACCTAATCTCCACCCACATCGGCCCCAGCTTCGTCTCCTACCTCCATGTACCTGGGTACCTGGCCCCATCTTTCTGGCTAAAACTATTAATAACATCAAACCTCATCAGGAGTGGCAGATGCCCCTAGGGCAAACACGCAGCACCGGCAGGGAGGAATCACTGACCTGTTTAGAATTTGTTTTCTTTTTGGTATTGGCCTCTGGAGGATTTCCCTTTCTTGTTTTCCATAAATGTATGTCTTTGAAAAGAATGTTAAAATGCTTTATTTTGCACTTAGGAGAAATTAGAGGAGCTCTCTAATCATCTGCTCTACTGGAAACAAGAAGCTCTAAAGGGCTGCTGTGAGTAAGGCACACTACTGACCCTGACCATCCTCATCAGCAGTGAAATGGGATACTCTCCATGACACCTACTCCTTATCTGGGTCTTCTAGTGGCAGGCATTTTTATGGTGATTGAAATTTTTAGGGTCTCTGGGTTCTTATCTATAATAAAATGGTATTGGAATAGCTGGTCTTTATGGGTCCTTCCAGTTCTAAAATTTCTTCGCTCGGATGACCCCTGGACAGCTGAACAGCTACAATTTGTTTTCTATTTTTATGCTTAACAATGATTCAGCTGAAGCCCTGAACTCAGTTACCCATGCCTCGTTCTCTCTCTCTCCCTCTCTCTCTCTCTCTCTCTCTCTCTCTCTCTCTCTCTGTTTCTCTTCTTACTGTGTTACCAGTCTTGGTTTGATCTTTCAGAGAACGCCCAGAATAAACGTATTCTGTGTCCCCCGCAGGTCGCTTCTCTCGGAGTCACCACCTTCACCTTATGTGCTCTGTGCATAGACCGCTTCCGCGCCGCCACCAACGTACAGATGTACTATGAAATGATCGAAAACTGTTCCTCGACAACCGCCAAACTGGCTGTGATATGGGTCGGAGCTCTACTGCTGGCACTTCCAGAAGTTGTTCTCCGCCAGCTGAGCAGGGAGGACTTGGGGTTTAGCGGCCGAGCTCCTGCCGAGAGGTGCATTATAAAGATCTCTCCCGACTTACCGGACACCATCTATGTTTTAGCTCTTACCTACGACAGTGCGAGACTCTGGTGGTATTTTGGCTGTTACTTTTGTTTGCCCACGCTTTTCACCATCACGTGCTCTTTAGTGACCGCCAGGAAAATCCGCAAAGCAGAGAAAGCCTGCACCCGAGGGAATAAGCGGCAGATTCAACTAGAAAGCCAGATGAACTGTACAGTAGTGGCATTGACCATTTTGTATGGATTTTGCATTATTCCTGAAAATATCTGCAATATTGTCACTGCCTACATGGCTACAGGGGTTTCGCAGCAGACAATGGACCTCCTTAATATCATCAGCCAGTTCCTTTTGTTCTTCAAGTCTTGCGTCACCCCCGTCCTCCTCTTCTGTCTCTGCAAACCCTTCAGCCGGGCCTTTATGGAGTGCTGCTGCTGTTGCTGTGAGGAATGCATTCAGAAGTCTTCCACAGTGACCAGTGATGACAATGACAACGAGTACACCACAGAACTGGAACTCTCGCCTTTCAGTACCATACGCCGTGAAATGTCCACTTTTGCTTCTGTTGGAACCCATTGCTGAAGGACAGTACCTGGTTTGGTCAGATTTGTTTATTTGTTTGATTTGATATCCTGCGAAAGTTTTTACTTCATATTTTTCCTTATAAGGAGAAAATGCAAAACAAAAAAAGAAGAAAGAAAGAAATATTAACTACCGTAGAAGTGATTTTACAAATTAATATTTGTGCTTTGAAAAACATGTTTATATTTAGCTATTTAAGAAGAACAAGGAGGCCAATAGTTTTAGGTAATTTTATCTGGTATGGTGCTAATATTTTATCTGAAAAAGTTATTGCACCTTAACTTAATTAATTGCTAATTTTTTTCTTTATTTTAAAAATATAATTGTTGTATATTGATTATAGCCATGTGATTTTGTAGGTTATTTTATGTTTGAGTTGTGATTGAAAGTACGTTGTATAATATATGGTATCTTGAGATGATTTGTACTTAGAAGCATTCACAAAGTAGCACCAAATAAATTACATTTTATTCTTTAATATAATTGTCAATCTACTTTTAACCAATATTCAATAAATCTTTTAATTGCCTTAAAGACACAATTACTGGTTCTATGCACAATTTAAAACCAGCCTTACTATTTTATATTTTCCTTTAAGGCAGGTAATCGCTACGTTATGGAGAAGTTATCCTAATAGTTCTATTTTATATGCATGATTCATAAAATTATATTGTATGTTAAAACAAAACTGTATTTTTAATATTCAGGTATAGATGTAAAATTACTTCTGAATATTTATCAAATATGAATAAATAGCAGAGTAGGAAGAAAGATTCTTTTTTTTTTAATTCACCTCTGAACTAGCATGTAGAGCTACAGGTTTTCTCAGGAGGAATTATTGGCAGAATCAAGAATAAAATACAATGCACTTGTTATCTGATTTCTTCTGAACACTGACCTCCGAAGCTTTAAAAATCCTATGAAAAGCGTTCTGAATTCTCATTTTTCTCCTTTTGAAAAATGAACTTGATTAAATCTGTACCACTTAATTTCTTTAATGGAATGAAGGTACAGCAATGGAATAATAAAATATTAATAATTCTGATTAGCACACTTGAATATTCAAATAATACCTTTAAATCGGTACTTCATAAACTCCAAATAAAAAAACTAACCTCCTCCATTTGAAGTATTCATATCCCCTCTTTTGCCTCTTCAGGATTTCAATTTGCAGCAAATGTGTAGGATGCTTATTGTGTGGCATATGTGTCTAACTCAGATGGCAGAGACAGTGACCTAGTGACACAGTGATATTTAAAAGCTACCAAAGATGTGTGGTTGAATGTCTTTGTCTTCAGAAAAATTGTATTATAGGGGAACCCAATTTTATGGCTGGGAAAATGTGTTTTCTACTTGTTGATTTCTGTAGTATTTAGCATAAGTGAGTCAGAGTTTTCTTTCTTACAGATTATAATATGATGTTATTTAAAATCATTAAACTTTAGTGGTAGAAAAATTAAAGAGACTTGACCCAGACCATTCATCTTCCAGATGAAACTCAGATTAACTAAATGAAAATACCCAGGCTATCTCTTTTCCCAGTCCAGTACTCTTCAAAGAGATTTTTCCCCAACTGTCTGTATTCTAAGGGATTTGAGGAAGAATTAAAAACAAGGTGCCACTATCTTCTTACAGATCCCTGTTATGGGTCTTTGGAAAACTTCTCAAGAGGACACCTGACCTAGGTTTTTGGCTGCCAAGCAGATCAACAATTGTGATTCCTTAGGGTTTTCATGGTATTTAGTCAACTTTATAAATCAAGAAACATTGTTCGAGCACCTTATGTAGGAAAGGTTCTATGCTATTACCTGCAGTTAATAAAGGAAAATAGAGCATAGTTTCAGACCTTCCAAAAAGGTAGTGGTGTCATGGAGAGGAAGGAATAAGCCAAATACATAAACAACTATGATATAAGCTGGGACCTATTAGGTGCCATGGGAATGTGTAAAGTTCTGTGACAGTTCCAAGGAAAGAGAGAAAATGTCTGATTGAAGGAGAGCATGAAAACCTTCATGAGAAAACTGGATAGGTGAGTTTTCAGGAGTTGATGAAAGCTTGTGTGAGGAGTGGACACCCCAGGAGGAGATAGCTAATTTAACAAAAGAACAGAGGGAAAAATCATTGCATGTGATTATAGAATAATTGAATAATCCAGTTTGGCTCCTGTGCTATATGTGCATAGAAGTCTTGTGGAAGACAGTAACGAAAATATGCATGGAGGCCAAAGGGCTGTTTTAAAACATGTTTAGATGGAGTCCTTCAAGAAACAGGGCTTTGTTTTTAAGGTTTTTGAGTACCGGAGAAACATTATCACAACTCTGCAATAGGAACATCGATTTTGAAACAGTTTAAATAGGCTGGTAGGGGAGAGTCTGAACATGAAAAAACGATTAGGAAGTTATTATAAAGGATTGAACCACAATGGAGGCTGTGGGAACTTAAATTTCTTTTTCTTTTTTTGCTTATACTTGCCTTTCAACTTTCAGTAGTTGAAACATGTTTCTTATTGAATCCTACCTCTGTCAAAGTAAAAGCTTTGGTAACTTAAAATAAATTGCCCCAAGTATAAAAATGATTTGGAAGTTTTCTCATAGTCTTGTGTTTTCCACAAAAAGTAATTTCTATAACATACTTAAAAAAAATTATTAACACTTTTTCTTCAATTTCTCTCTAGTCCAGATCCTATCCAGTATCTTCCTTTCCTCATGTACAAAAAGAAACTCATGTCTAAGAGTAAGTCCAGTAAAATTTTGATTAAAGAATGGCATTTGGGTTACTTAGCTAAAATACTTTTGTGATTTCAAGATAGTCAACGAAAGTCTTTTCAAAACTTACCTATCTATATCTATAACTGAATAATATAATGAACTCGATTTAACATTTCTTTGATGATTCACAATTTTGAAGCGGTCAAATTTATGACTTCAAGCATCAACTCATTTGCATTCAACTCAGTAAACATTTATGAAACTTCTCTGTGCCTGGTGGTAGGCTAGGCAGTTAGAACACGTAATTAACTTTTCTTAACCTTAAGATTCCTGCCATTAAGTAGTTTATTCTTTGAAAGTAAGACATACATGTAATCAAGTAAAGTTTAGTGTGATAAGTGCAGTGTGCGTGCAGCATGGCAGCAGCAAAGACAAAGAGATGATGGGAAGGTGAAGGTGAAGTGCCTCCGTCTGGGGGGTCAGTGGTTGGGAGGGGAGGAGGTAGGAATGAAGGCTTTATAGAGGGAATGATCGAATGGTTACTGTTCTATCTTATAAATGTAAGCCATTTACTGGATTCAGCTGAATTTTTTTTTTTTTTTTTGAGACAGAGTCTGGCTTTGTTGCCCTGGCTAGAGTGCCGTGGCATCATCCTAGCTCACAGCAACCTCAAACTCCTGGGCTCAAGCAATCCTTCTGCCTCAGCCTCCCGAGTAGCTGGGACTACAGGCCTGTGCTACCATGCCTGGCTAATTTTTTCTATGTATATATATATTTTTAGTTGTCCAGATAATTTCTTTCTATTTTTAGTAGAGACGGGGTCTTGCTCTTGCTCAAGCTGGTCTCAAACTTCTGGCCTTGAGCGATCCACCTGCCTCGGCCTCCCAGAGTGCTAGGAATACAGGCATGAGCCACCACGCCCAGCCCAGCTGAATTTTTATTCTAAGGAAATGTTGATAGTTAGTTTCTAAAATATATCCCTAATAATTCTTTTTTGTCATCATTTGCTTAAATCTCATAAAAGTAGAATTAGAATAAAAGGTCCTATTTCTTTAATAATTATGACAAAATTGATTTTATTGTGTTATAAAAAGTATACACATGACATTGAGTGCAGAGCATTGGCTAAGTAACAGCTCTTTCGTTATTTGTCAGCTCATTTATTCAACAAATATTTAGTGAGCACTATTATATGTTAAGCACCATGGTAGGTGCATGTGACATAGATGTGAAGAAATCATCAAGAGGCCTGCCCTCTCTTGTTGAGAAAGGCACTATTCAAAATAAATAAATAAGGAGAATACATAACATGTATATTTTTAGAATATATAGCATTTTTGATAGTGAAAAGTAACAGGGAAGAAAAGAGTACAAGAGTAAGGTGGGGTTATGAAGAAGAGCCACAGGTGGCACTGGAATAAGACCTGAAACAAGCAAGCACATCATATAGGGGAAGAGCAGAAGGAATAGGCAGTGCAAAGGTCCGGAGGCAGGAACATGTCTGATAGATTTCAGGAATGCAAAGTGGCTAGTGTACTTTTTTCTCACCATTTGAAAAAAGTTACAGACATCACTGATGCTTCATCGATAAACACTTCGACATATTTTCTGTTAAGAACAAGAATGTTTTCTTACTTAAAACAGTAGAATTATCAGAGCCAAGAGATTAAACATTGAAATAGTATTATTTCCTACTGTATAGTTCATTTTCAAATTTCCCATATTGTTTCCAATAATGTACTTTATAGAAGTCTCTCTTATAAAAGAGCTTTCTCTCCTCATCCCCCCGACCTCAACTTTTTTTTTTTTTTTTTGAGACAGAGTCTCACTGTGTTGCCTGGGCTAGAGTGCCGTGGCATCATCCTAGCTCACAGCAACCTCAAACTCCTGGGCTCAAGCGATCATTCTGTCTCAGCCTCCCGAGTAGCTGGGACTACAGGCCTGTGCTACCGTGCCCGGCTAATTTTTTCTATATATTTTTAGTTGTCCGATTAATTTCTTTCTATTTTTAGTAGAGATGGGGTCTTGCTCTTGCTCAGGCTGGTTTTGAACTCCTGAGCTC
>CAUYRB010007379.1:0-28951 GCA_963574695.1 Propithecus perrieri
TATTGATGGACACTTGGGTTGTTTCCACATCTTTGCAATTGTGAATTGTGCTGCTATAAACATTCGGGTGCAGGTGTCTTTCTTATACAGTATCATTTGTTCTTTTGGGTAGATGCCAAGTAATGGGATTGCTGGATCGAATGGTACTTCTACTTGTATCTCTTTAAGGTATCTCCATATTGCTTTCCACAGAGGTTTCACAGGTTTGCAGTCCCACCAGCAACGTCTGAGTGTTCCTATCTCTCCGCATCCACGCCAACATTTATTGTTTTGGGACTTTTTGATAAAGGCCAGTCTCACTGGAGTTAAGTGATATCTCATTGTGGTTTTGATTTGCATTTCCCTGATGATTAGAGATGTTGAGCATTTTTGCATATGATTTTTGGCCATTATTCTGTCTTCTTTTGAAAAATTTTTGTTCATGTCCTTTGCCCACTTTTTGATAGGGTCGTTTGATTTTTTCTTGTTGATTTTCCCGAGTTCTAAGTAGATTCTGTGTTGTCTTTTTTAAATAATTTATATCTCTCAAAGTGGCTCATCTGAAAAGGTGCTCAGTAATATTTATTGACAAATTAATTTCTCTATGATCCCAATTACCTCATTTTCAACTGATTTTAGACATTGGAAATTGTTTTGCATGTTACTGTGCAATTGATTACTGCCAGAGGGACAATGATTATGTCCCCATATGTCTTCTCTTACAACGTAGAGCCTTTTCCGTGGAGTGAACACATGGATACAGCTTTTCCAAAGGCTGTCATTCATTGCAGTATATGTCTAGTCAAAGCTGTACTACCACCCTCAAGGAGATATAAGACTGCAATGTTGCCATTTTTCCTTTGTTAAGCAATGAAAATAAGCCAGAATAATCTAAAAAATAAACCCAATCTATACCAGGTCTTAAAAATCTTTGACATACCCATCCGCCTCTTATGGATTTTCTAACTTTCAAAGTAAGAGGGAGGATCAGCAGAGGCAGACTCTCCTGAGCTGGGAGATATAATGCTCCTTGGCAACAGATTTTCTTCCTCTTTTAAAGCCTTTGAGGTTCTTGCACTTAACCTTTTTAGAGGCAACACAACTCTGATGGAACCCTTGTGACACCCAGCAACTCACAAAAGCATGCAAGCTTAAAAACTCCCAGAGCTGCTGTGTGAGCCACAACTTAGGATATGGAATGGAATCTCCTATCACAAAGAGAAGGAAACACTATTCATCTCAAATATATGGAGACCAAACCATCATTTCTCCTCCATTAATCCCTCCATAGAAAATGTCTTCTTCAAGAATTTGAATTTAGATACTGAATAGAAAATGTTAGAAGGATTTTTAAATGCATTCTGAAATTCTATTCTGGCAAGAGCTCCAGAATTTTCATATTGTGTTTAAATTACCTTTTTCTTTAACTTCTGTAAAGAAAAGGTAAAATATTTTCGAAAGCATGAGATGGTAAGTCAAATACTTTTATTTGTAAATGTGGATAAGGCATTCAACATTGTAAATAAAACTTCATTCAACCATTCACTTAACATATAAAGAAATATCTTGATCATTTCAAGAAAAAGGTAAAATGATCCCAATACTTTTATTTCAGACGCCTTTCCCCATAGCTCTTAAGGGATGTGTTCCTTCTAAAATGTTGTCCATAAATTATGGGGAGAAATGATCTCTAACAAGTACCATTATCCCAGCCTGTCTGTCTCAGAAATGAAGACAAGGCCATGATGTGAAATGAAGGACGGCAGCTGCCACCTCTTAGTGGGGCAAGATGAATGTATTTCTTACCTATATATAATTTGAAAATAGCTTTTCCTTACCCATAGGCAGAGGACAACAGTTAAATCAAATTATCATTAACAACTTTTAAAAAATTGCCTACTATCTCAAAAACCAGCAATGAAAGTGGTTCTTTTGCATGATTACATAAGGGTTTTAACTTCATAGATTCCCTCCATACCATCTACATTAAGTGCTTTCCCAGAAAACAGTTTTATCATTTAGTATTATCACTTAGATATAAAAATGTCTCCTTATTTTTATAGAATGAAGTGTACATTGAGGAAAAATATTGACTTTGAGCTCAGACAGACCTGATTTAAGTCTGGTATTATTATTATTTTTTTAAAAATTAACAGCTTTATTTTAGTATAGTTTCAATTTTAAAAATTAGCCCATTTTCAGGGTGCAATTATGACTTTTTGGTGTATTTACAGAGTGGTGCCACCACCCCCACCATCTAATTTTAGGACATTTCCATCATCCCCACAAGAAACCTGATGCCCATTTATAGTCACTCTTTATTTCCACCCCAATGTTAGGCAACCTCTTAATATACATTGTATCACTACAAATTACAGTATTAACAACTCCATTTTAAAGACATGCACATTATAATTCAGAGAAGTGAGGCGGTCATCCCTAGAACAAATAGCTGGTAAATCCATACTGCACATGTAGATAATGCTTGTGGCAAACCCTATAAATCATACCCTGCTATTTTCCCTATTTTACAAATGAGAAACATGTGGTACATAAAGGTGAAGTAACTTTCCTAAAGTTACGTTTAGAAAATAATAAGGATGTGAGATTTGCAGATGGAGAGAGTTCTTATATTCTTAATCATTATGTTGTATGTTAAAACTGCTCAGAGCAAAGAGGATATGACAGAGGAGAGGGCAGTGAGTTAAAAACATGAGAGATTTATTCTCAAATAGTTTATATTTCAATTAAAATATTGAGCACCAAGTATATGCAAAGCATTGTGCCAGGCATTGGAGAGAACTAGGAGTAAAATGCTTTAAGGTGTTTCTCGACAGAGCTGGGAAGAACAGCAGGCTTCCCACTAGATCAGTGTCATGAATGACGATGGAGTCTTGTACAGGGCAGATGACGTGCTGGGTATGAGATTGCTACAGAGACAGCCTTGAAACCCAAGAGGAAGTTTTATTATAGTCTATCCCACTTTAAGCGCAAATCCCAGCTGGACATATTATTCACAAATCTTATCTTCATCTATGAGACAGGACAGTTGGTCAACTGGGGTTGCTGAGGGTGGAGAAGGTAGTTTCATATATCCTAAACATCTTAACAAAACAGAGACATTATTTCTATACTTTAATAACAAAGAAACATAGTAGTGCAGTGTAAAAGCAAAAGTACATTTTAATCCCTATTTCTGCATGTTAAGCACCCTGAGTTGTCTTATTGGTCGATTGGGCAAACATCCTTTCAATTCAGCAAACATGCATTGAATGCTGTCTTTAAATATGAAGAGACCAAGATGCATATATTGCCCTGTAGAGAGGGTTCAAGTGCAAGTAATCATTACACTCACTGCAGATAGTTGAATAGACACAAGCGTGTTCCAAGAAAGACCTCTTTGGTTCTATAGTAGTGAGTAGGTAAAAATTCTCAGAGGAGCTTTTTGAGCTGAATCTTAAAAGACTGAGAAAGCAAAAATTGAGGCAAATGGTTTAAGCTTAGAGATACAAACGTAATCCACTTAATAACTTCATAATCCACTTTCTAATTTCATGTTTATGAGATAATGTCCTGCAACCTGAGAAGTATTATACCCTTGCCAAGTATTATTTTTATGGAAAAGCACTGGAAAAAGCAGTGTGGAGTATACTAGGGGTGAAACACAGATAGATTATTAAAAGTACAAGATCCCAGTCATGTTCATTTTACTTGAAACTAATCAGCAATCTTCCAAATCAGCTCTGTTTCGTGTCTTTCCTCAGCAGCATTCAATGTCATTAGACTTCAGTATGGATGTGAGAATTTGGAAGAAATATTTGACAGCCTCATCCTGGCTCCCCCTCTTCTTGCACATAAGAGAATTTGCATTTCCATTGCCATTGAACTTGGATTTTTAGGTCACTGAAACACACTCTGCTGATTTCATGGCCCTGATCTCTGATTGTTTGGGCACAGGTCCTGCATTCTTACATAAGTGAAACAAGACATGGTTATTCCCATTCAAGCTTTCTAAATCAGGCCTAGAAATAGGGATTGGGGTAATTAAGGTGTAATGTTCCCAGTAGAGAAGTATATGAGGCAATAAATAGTGGTTGAGGTTGGTTAAACGCCAAAATGAAGCAGCAATGTTTGATAACCGCTAAAGCTATTTATGGTAAATATACTCCTAAACCATGAACATTAGTCCCATTAGATGACAGAATTTAAAAAGCAATAAGAAATCATAAAAAGTAAAACATGTAATTTTCTTTCTTTGTGAGGGACATGAAAATGCTGAGTTGTCTGTTTTTCCCGTTGAGAATGCCTTTAGCATGTAATTTAGGTGAAAAGGTAACATAGTATAAACAAAAATATTTATTGCTATAAAAGATATTAAATATAAAATAGATTGCTCAGGCTGAAGTTATCCTAGGGAAGAGAGGTATGGGAGAGGGAGGAAGGAAAATACACAAAAGAGAGACCTAAATTTTCCTTATATTAATTTTTATAAAATGAAACAACTCTTGATTATAATAATCTCATGCATTTGGCACACAGAAATGGTCATAAGCTCTATAAACAGTCAAGATAACAATTTTTGAATTTTATTTTATCAATGTTTTCTGATATATTTGGAGAGGACACTTAGGCAGAGTTTTTGTTTGTTTCCTTTTGCTTTTGTTTGCCTTTGTGTTTGTTTTCCACTGAATCACTTCCATGTCCAGAATGAAACTTAAATGCCTTTGTATTACATTCAGCCAACGGCAGAGGCTGGCCCCACCCTTTTCTAATAGACTGCTATCCCTTCATAGTCTACCATCCATACTCTTTCCAATTCTTAGTGATAAAGGATCTTATAAATTAGTATGATGGGTGTGTTATGTGACTCACCATATGCTTAGAACAGAATTATTTTCTCTGGCATCTTTAGTGCCTAGAGAAATTTTAGTTTGCCTTTGAAACTTCTGTACACTATAGCCTTTCTTTCAGTCCTGTTGCATATGACTGAGGAAGGAGAGTTGGTTTCTATAATATTTGGAACAACAACAAAATTTCCCAATGGTGTTTGCTTACTGGAGATAAAACCACAAGAACACACACATAAAAAAGACAAAAGATGTATTCCTTTATTGTGAACACATTTAAAAAAATAGAGAAATTTTCTACCATAAGAGGCATTCATACAAAGACTTTTAATGAAGTCTTACGATATTAGGAGCCATCATTTTCAGCAAACTATAGGTGGGTATTAAAATGTGAGGTGAGCACATTCAGTGCTTCACAGACATGTGGATGAGGAGGACGTGAGTAAAGTGTCACTAGAGTCAACGGTTGGAGAATGGTTAACAGTTGTTCTTAGATTACAATGCAATGGTACAAACATGGGGAGTTCTTGAAGGCCCCGGAGATATGAGCATTCGCGTATAATAAGGTGAAGGAACTACAAGAAGAGTGTCTCTAGCTGGATTAAATAAAAGGCTCAAGCATCTATTTAATATATGGATTAATTAAAGAATCATGCTCACTTGTAACTCCTGGAGCTCCAGTAGCTTCTGTTAATTCTTTTAGTTCTTCCCATTGCATTTTTCTTTACTTTATCTCTTTCTTCTCCACAAATAGTCTTCTAAAGTCTGTGAACAATTTGATGCGCTCCTCCATATGCCATTAGATTTTCCAGTTATCCTCAAATAACAAAATTGTTCAGGTCTCTGTTTAAATTTTCCCACCACAGAGGAGTGTCTCCTAACCTTCTAGCTAAAGTTTCCCTGTCTGCTCCTGTCTGTATCAGCACCCGATTTGTTTCCTCCATATCACTTATGGCTTTTTGTAACCATTTCTATTTATTACGCCTTCTCTGTTTGCCTCTAGTCTCTAAGCTCCATATGGGAGAGAACTATTCTGTCTCGTTCACTATTATATCTCTAGCCACTTAGGATGGTTACCGCTGCAGGTGGGTGGCATAAGGTATATTTGGTTTGGGAAAGATTGAATGAATGGTGTTTTCTCCCACACAATGAGCTTTTCTCTATAGCTCACTAACTCTAAAGACAAGATTTGAGTTACTTGTAAAATTTACTGAAGTGAAACATGGTATTTCTCAAACAAGATTATGTAAAGTATTCCAAATTTTAAGGAAGAACTGAGCTTAAAATCCATACTGTGACTTTTTGCTTAAATGGTTTCAGAGAGGAACAATAGCCACAGTATCTCAAATTTGAGTTAGATTGAGGAGGCTGTTTGGCAGTCTGCATACTAATTCAGTCCGATTCAATTTAATCCATTGAGATTCCAAACATTAAATAAACTACAGGGTCTGTGGGGCATAGAAAGATAAAAAAGACAACGTTCTCTCACTGTAGGAGCTCCCAGTGTAGTGGGGGAATCTGACTGTTACGTACATAGAACAATACAATGCAAGCGAGAATCTGACTATGTGTCATCATAAACACATATTTACAGAACTATAGTCATCTGGTTGGGGTTATAGGGAAAACTCACCAAGGAGATAGACCTTGTGGAGTAAGAAATACATTGGCAGAAGGAAGAGCATAACATATATAAAGGTGGAAGAGTCAAAGGTATTTAGGGAGTAGAATGTAGAGGAGTCTGCCTAGAATTTATGGCACTTTAGGGAACTATTGAGAAATAAGACCAGAAGGAGGAATGGGACAACCTGGGGAGGAGGGTCTTAAATTCTCAATATGCTGAGGTTCCTCTGCAGATTTAAATC
Source organism: Propithecus perrieri (assembly GCA_963574695.1). Classification (NCBI taxonomy): domain Eukaryota; kingdom Metazoa; phylum Chordata; class Mammalia; order Primates; family Indriidae; genus Propithecus; species Propithecus perrieri. Next base: position 6,692 of record CAUYRB010007379.1, read on the forward strand.
TGGTACTTCACCCCTTCTGTATAATATCTGCTATTGTATTTTCTGTTTTGTTTTGTATTTTCTCGGAAAGGGAAGAATAAATTAATTTAAACATTTGTGTTTAAATGGATTTTAAAGTGGCATCCCCCAATATGTCATATTCTTGAAAAAATTATTTTCTTGTGTGATAATGATTTGAATTTCAATGTTTTCTTCTACATTAGAAGGCATCTTTGTGTTTATAAAAAAATTCTATAATAGGATAGAATTGAGAGTATATAATGCTCCAAACATTAGCTTAAACTTTGATCCCAGGTTTCTTCCCTTAACTCTTGGCCATCCTTCAGTTAGTAGCTCAAATGCCATTTCCTTGGGTTGCCCTTCCCTGACACACTGACTGCCCAACAAAGCTCCCAATTCTGTATGCTCTTGTCTCTGGTCTTGTAGGACACTTTGCAGCATTTGTAATTGCACTTACGGATTCTGACTGATTCACTAAACTGTGTCATGAGAGTGGACCCTCTTGGTTGTTGCAGTATATCCAGCAACCAGCATTAGATATGTTACCAAAGACAAATCAGCAATTATTTGTGGGATTAATTAATGACTAATGGACTTTTTGTAACAATTCCAGAGACATTACTTATGAAAATTATAAATATTCCATGTATGAATCCAAATATTAATATTTTTCATGCATGAAAAAATCTTAGAGGCAGATCTGCAATCTTACACATTGAATGTTCCACCTTGAACAGGCGAAGTAAATGCTGTGCCTGCAGGTCTTGGTTTTCTATATTATATATCTCTAAAATCTTTACATATATATATGCATAATCTTTGTTTATCCATTGAAATAAAAATAATAGAAAAAGATCTGCTTTTTAACATTGGAGTCTAGGAGTGGTGTTTTATAGCAGTGAGTCTTTGAATTAATTTCTGTTATGCTGTTTTATTCCTAATGACTATCTGCAAGAAATAGCTATGTGTGCTTCTGTAATGCTGAGCCAAACAAAATGAACGCATTTTTAAAGGAAAATTGCTACATTGCCACAATAATGTTGAATTTAACTATTTTCTATATTTTATAGGCCCAGTCTGGCTAAATAAATGTCAGAATCATGTTTGCAAATAATGCCATATATTAGTTTCTGGGGTCTGTGTTTTCAGATATTGCAACCAACATAACACTATTTTCACTGTTCCTCACTGAGAGAAACAAGGGGTCCTGTTTATTTTCATTTGTCTTTTTCCTGCAGACTAGGGCGCTTTTCCTTTGCCTTATGACAGATCTAAGCAACTATCTAGGCGGTTGGATTTAAGAGTTAAGTAAGCTCTAAATTTGATTCCTTTTGTGTATTCATTAACTTCATGCAGATAAAGCAGATGGTCACTTGTATAATTACTTATGTGTTTATAAAGAAAATCAATTAGCACTACCCCTGTGGAGTTCTTACCTTTTTCCTTTTTAAATTCTCATCAACAAATGTATTGATAGAGTCAGCTTTTGGCACATGCGAATTCCTACACTTGTGTGTAAGCCAGGGGATCTTCACACATGTTAAAGAGGCTTGAAAAGAATCAAGAAAAACACAGGGGAGACCATTAACGAGAGGGAAAGGAAAAGATGACAGTGGTAGAGGAAAACAGTGAAACAACAAAGCAAGGCCAGGAGAGCACACTTAAGACATTTGCCGCTACCCGCTACCCACGAGGGGGAGGACTTTTCCCACACTTCCTAAGAAGGCTTAGGAAAGGAGTTATTGGTTGGACTGCGCCTGAAGCATTAAATAAGATACAAAAGTCATGTACACTGCAGGCAAACTGTTTGAGGATAATCTTTGAGATGCATGCAGAGAATCATTTTTCACGGAAGTTGGTCACTCATTAGGTTGCCTGGAGTCCAGGATAATGGGAGAAGGTGCCAGGGAGGTTTCCTCTTTAGCTTTTCCTGCACAGTTCGTTCTTGACCCAAACCAACCTGCCACTATAACCTGATCAAAGGCCCACCAGCCTCTTTCAAATATGTCCTGCCTCTGGGCATTGGGGGAAAATGTTTACAGGGTGCTAAAATTGAGTTTTCAAACTCACTTATTATTTTATTTTGACTACACTCAGGGAGACTTTTTGGGAGTTTCTTTTACCCTTAAGATTTTTAGAAAATTAGTTCCCCAAAAGACTTTTTTACTATTTTAAGTTGCTTGATGTTTCATTATTGTTATTCTGCGAATATTTAGAAATGAAGGAAAGGAGTTCTTGCGTAAAATAAGATTCCTGATCTTTTCCATAGGTCCAATATTTAAGCACCCTAAGGGAAGCCACCTGAAATTTATCATTTATCACACTTGGCGGTTCCCTCCACAGTAAGAATGAAAAAACACAGATACTGATTGTAACAGTTCCACTGTTCTTGAACTTCTGCCAGTATGTTTGTGATATACTCATGATTTTGACAAGCACTTCTATTTTTATAATTTTAAAGTACTATGACCAAAAATAACATTACCACATGTAACTTCTATTCATGTTCTTTAAAAATACCTCTAGGTCTGCAAGCCCTGCCAAAGAAGTGATATTAGGCCGAGTGGCATATTTACCTTTCCAAACTCCTCAAGTTGAAATTAGACAAAACTCCAAATTTCTCATTTTGTCTTATCATTGTCTTAAAATCAATGGTTTTCTTGCCAATGTTGTTGTTTTTATAATCAACTAGTATTAATTTTGTTATTAAAAAGTACTTCCAACAAAATAGTACTATATAATGTAAATGGTATTAAACGCGTATGTGTCCTTTCTTTTGTTTACATAAACTGTACATACGAACATAGACTTACATATTTGAATACATTCTGGATCATACTACATATATAATATTATTCTGCAACTGAATTTTTTACTCAGCAATATGCTTGAATATTCCTCTGTGTCACTAAATCCAGAGATCTCGAACATGTAATTTTGAGAGCAATATAGCACGGTATGTAAAGTACAAATACACTTTTCATTATTCCCCTATTTATCATCAATTAGGCTTTTCTCTATCATTCTCCCTTTTGAACAGTTTATGGGGGAATGTATTACAAAGGTATATGTTCTATACCTTTGATTAATTGTGTATTTTTGTATTCTAGTTTCTAAAACTACCAGGTTATAGGAATTTCACATTTAAAATTTAGTAATTCTTATCAAATTTCTCTCCAGAATATCATATCACATTATAATTCCAGCAACACTATATAAATGTCCTTTTCCTGCACCCTCACCAGCGATGTACATATTAGAAAGGAGTCTTCCTACTTGAACTCCCTGGAAATCACTACCTCACCTCTCCCCTACTCCACTGGCCATGCTCTCTTCAGATGTTCGTATTCCCTTTCATGGTCTTATTCTCAGAAGCTGAACTTAACTTCTCCTAAGCTTAGATCTTCTGCCTCCTGCCCACCCCAACTATGTGCTTGTTGACACCTTCTTCACATTATATTTCCTATGGCCACAACTTTTATATTAATATTGTTCTCCTTACTGTTTACCTTGACTTTAGAGTAAACTCTTATATTTTCTAGTCACTTATTTATTTTTTTGGTAGACTCACATATGAAGGAGGAAAAATATTTATATTTAATATGAATGGGATCTGAAATTTTGTGGGGTCTCTTAATTTCCTTTATAGAATTTTATTTGAGAAGAGAGTCCATGGTGAGATGGCCATCTCAAAGCAAGAGGCAAACAATCTTTACAGTAGTATTCCCAATATATTGTACGGACACACTGAGAGAAGGAAGGGCTTTCGCGGCATATGGGCTAACTTGTTCAATAGTTTCTTTGGCCAGTTGCTAAAAATTGGAATCAAGTAATTGAGCTAATTGAGTCATTTTAAATATTCTCTTTAATTAAAGGTAAACTTTCTGAGAGAAATGAAATAGCCAATTATTTTATCTTGGCACAGAGATTTTTTTTTAAAACAAAAACCAAATTATGTAGGAGATTTGATGTCTTGATACTTCACCCTAATTACTTATTCAGATTGGCAATTGTTATCTTTGGTACAAAAATAGAAGAACATTTATTGCATAATGGCAGCTGTCAAAACAATGTTTTCCTATTGTTTTCAGTAACTTTTATGGCCTATGTGCAAGCTGGAAGGTAAAATTGTATAACTAGATTAGAATTATTAAAGTTTCAAATGATAATATACTTGTTACAGCATTAGGATTCATTTTTATTACTTGAAACTGGCAAAAAGTATCACACTTATCAATATTTTATTGTCAATTGCCATATAAAATGTATGAATTTTATATGCGTATGAATATATATGAGATCTATATATGTGTGTGTGATATTATGCACATACACACACACACAAAGAGAATACTTAATTATGTAATTCAACAGAAAAAAATTGCGGTCTAATCAAGCAACCATTTTGAAAGCTTTTTAGTGTTCAAACGGAAAAGAAGAGTAACTACTCTTCATAGACCATATAAGTTTATATCTTTAGAGCTTCCAATTACCTCAGTCATAAAACTCAGTGGCAGAGCTGGCACTGGCAGCCCTGTGTTGGGCGAGCTTATTGACTTTTACTCTGTAAAGTGTTTTATCCATAGCAAGAAGAATCCAGCATGACCATCTTGTATCTCTATATTTTCACCTCTGTACTAATAAAGGAAAAGGAGAAGCTGCCGTGAATGTTTCCTATTTATACCTGATTGAAGATAGAATAGATTCTAGCCCATCTTAAACAGAATCGGTGTTTTAATAAATGCCTCTTACTTGTCCATCTGCCTCTCTTTCCAATATTTGATGTAAATTGAATGGGTAGGGAGAGAGGCTTCTTTCTGAGCAGTGGATGAAATCTTTTAAAGGTAATTTGGCAGTCTTGAGAATTTTGAGGTGTTATAATTGAAAGAAAAAAGAGAGAACGTGTCAGCAGAAAGGGCCACCACTGACATAGCCAAACACTATAACACCTCCAGGAGAGCCCAGTATTGGCAGACACTTTCATGTTAATGTAATCTGATAGCATAGAGTTCACATAGTATCAAATATTTGCCACTTTAATTGCCATCATATTTTGTCTTACCTTTGCATCTGTTCTGAGGTGATATATATCAATGTTCCCTGATACCTTTATAAAAGTTGGGACGAGGCTATGGTAGAATGCGTGGTTGTAAGCAATACCCAAGCATAGTGCAAGGAAAAAAAAGAATATCTAGATGAAAGTGTGATGTGTGCTTTCATTTAAAAAAAATCTCTATGCTAGCAGAAAAGTTCATACATTGCATATAATAATAAATGGAAAAGTTTAAGATTTTCTACTAACTATTTTGTTGTCCACCAGTCTTTTCTGGTGTGATTATTCATGTACTTAGTACTAAGACTTTTTGTTAGGAAGAATGGGTCATTTATTTTAATAATCAATACTCCTTATGGATTTCTCAAATATAGTATCTGTAAAAGTTTAATAAAAATAGTACTTTGTCAAATACATGCAGTTAGAATTGGACCAGTGGCTTGAGTCATTTAGAAACTATTGATTTAAACAAATTATTCCTACGCTTTTAGTAGAGGGGAGAATTAGTCTGATAAACATTTTATTTTTAAACAGATACTTTCCTGGTCTGATAATTTATGGTTCTAGGTTTTTCAATAAAGGCAGGGAATCGTCTCTTTATTATTCCATTGTAAATACACTCATCTTTTGAGTATGCAGTTTTCACTGCGCAGCAGTGATTCAGCCTAGACCATAAGGTTCTCCTTCATTGACGTCAGCATCATATCACTTGCCTTGAAAATGGAGAATGTTGTGAGGAACTTTCCACAATAGCAATCTTTGGTATGACATATCATTTTTAAATGCACTTCAAAGAGCAACAACATGAGCTTCAGACTAATACCATGTGCAAACAAACAATTTATCTATAGCTTTGTGACAAAATATTTTGTAAACAGACAGAAAACTATTGGCTGTAGAAAGAGTTTCTTTCTTTTAAGAAGAATGTGCAGAAAAGAACCTTTTTTTGGCAGTGACTGAAACTATAAAAGTAGGCTAAGTAAAGATCAGCTGGTTATTTGCAAGTCAATCCTTGTGAGTGGAATTGGGGTGCTTTAGCAGCTCTGGAAAACCTTAGAAAATATAAGCAAAAGACAAGTGGTCACTCGTGATAGTAGAATCTTGGCACAGTGGAAGGTCTGGATTTTGGCCACTATGTTAATAATAACAGCTGGTAACAAGCACCACCCCCCCTTACATTTGCATAGGCCTTAGATTATTCAGAGTAGGAAAACTGCCGTAAAATAGAACCCAAGAATTTCAGTACCTTGACACAGTAAATATTTATTTATTTATTGTCCAATCATATTTATTGTCCTATCCAGTGTAGGCCCAGGGGGGTCTCAAAGTTCCAGATGCTTCTATTGACTCTACTTTCCCCTAGGGCCTTGGCATTGTCCTAGCTCCTCTGCAACAGACCAGGAAAGAAACAAAGTATCTCACAGGATGATTTTATGGACCCATTTTAAAGATATCATACTTCACTTCCACCAATCCACAAGCCAGACTTCACTTATATTGCCACACCTAATAGTAGAAAGTATAGCTTTCCCAGCTTTCTGGGAAATATTAATAGTTCGTGAACATCAAACCAGTCTCTGTCACAGACCTTTATGGCTTATGAATTTATTTCTGTCATTGGATCCTGGAAACAACCTCAAAATACCTGTAAGGTGGTTATTTTACTCCAAAGAATTGATGAAAGTTAAATACACTAACAAAATTACCAATAAGCAAGCTAGAAACCCACACAGATCTTCTGAACGAACCTTTTTTTCCCATCGAAAAATCTAGCATTTTTTTCCTGCTGAGTGTGTGAACTGCTACTTTCTATGGTAGAATTTTAGTTTCATAGTACTTGATAACATAGGACACAAGCAAAGAGAGTTTGTTGGAATCGTGGCAGTCCTCAAGTCCAAGCCTCTGTGTCCATGTATGGTGTTTGTGCTCTGTCCAAATCCAGGGAGCCCATTCCTAGGCTACAATGTAAATGGCGTCCCCAAGGGTTGGGCTTTTTACAGCTTCCACAACTTTGCCAGACACCTCTGACCTAAGCACAGCAATTTGCATGATTTAGACCAAAAAGGATCCAATCTCCTTACCAAGCTTAATATTTGAGGTATTGCAGAGAGTGAAAAGAGCCTTCCTTCAGTGTAAAACACTTGTATTTGAATCCCTAATTTGCCAATTACTAACTGTGGCATTGACCATGTTAGTTAACACACAGAGCTTCACTTTTCCCATCTGAAAAGTGGGGATGTACAGAATGGCATGTCTCAATGCCTGGAAGCAAATGGACGTTTATAATTGCCAGATCCATTTCCCTAATAAGGCAGGAAAAAAGAAAAAGAAAAAGAAAAACTTTAAAGATGCTGCCTTCTTTTGTAAGATGAATGTAAAAGAGAGTTTATATGAATTCTACTACATCAGAGATTCTTATTATTACCTAATGGAAACTAATAGTAGTGGAATATAGACAAAAAATTTCTGCATTATACTGATCAGTCTTTTAATTCAATGGCCAAACAAATTTTTAGTGCCTATAATGTGACAGGTATTTTTAGGGTACCTTTACATATGTTCTATTTTTGTTTACTCAGAAATTATATACACAGAAATTATTGTTGTTTATTCCCCTCAGCCCAAACTTAGTTTTATTTACAGTGGGTGGAGAGTCAGTGTAGATTAAAAAGCCCCATCCCAATTTGTGAGCATGATGCCTCTGAAGAAAAAAGCTCAATGGACTCTGTTAGTTGCCAGTTTAAGCTACTTTTCATGCTAGAGTGTCATAGTCCCTGCACTATAGTGTTTTGTTTACAACTGCTGAAGTCACCCATGATAGTCCAAATGAAGGAAACAGAATAAACAAGAATCCCAAAGTCCTTTTATTCTTTGTTGTGTCATTACTTGGATAGTTATGGCCACAGGTATATTTAATTTTTCTGTATTACAGAAGCTGCTCTTAAACTCTAAAAAAGAGAAAGAAATTCAGTGAGTGTCTGCACATACTCATTCTACTTGGCAGTGGCCAAAGAGCCATGGAGATGCACAAGGAAGTACAAAAAGAAGTCATTTAGTACTTTTTTTGTTCTCTCTTTTTATTCCTATCAATTATGGCCCTGTTTTACACCTTGTTTGCTTTAAGAATTAATTTGTAAATCATTCCATCACCACCCCAAATAGTGCCCTTCTGTTTTATTCATATTTCACTTTGAATATTTTCAAAGTAGAAGATGTATTCCATTAGTATTCACATAATGAGTGTCAACATGTGTCCCATACTTTTAATTTCCTGTCCTCAAGAGTGTGGACTTCGTTGCCAAAGAGACAAAGACTCAAATCCCAGGCTTAACATTTCCTAACAATGTGGCCTTGTGCAAGTTACAAAACTTTTTCAAAAACCTTTTAACTCTTGCAAAATGAAAAAAATTAGATCATTCTTGCAGTTGTTTAAAAGATATACTTATATATTAAGCAATGTATATGTCAAACATGATCTATTAGCTATATTAAATATTATTTCTGTCAGAAATTTATTACTATAATAGTTGCAAAGTAAACAATAAGTAAGGTTGATCTATATGTTGAACAACTAACTGAGCAAAGGCAAAACTCAGTTGATCACCAATTGCAATAACCTAGTTCCTATATAACAAGGTTGATAAAATAAAAGAAAAACATTGACTATAAATAGTTAATGAGGAAAAAATTATAATCCAAACAGAGGAAAACAAATAAGTTGTGTTAACATAACATTTACAATTGATTCAGAAGCTTCCTTGAAAAGCAATCGTGGTGATGATGAAGAAGGCGAATTTCTTAAATGAAGAAATTGAGATTCAAATTCTCACCCACTTTTATGAACTGTGATAGGAATAGAAGTGATTTAAAAGTAGAACTCTAAAAGACAATGCTGAAGCACTGTGGGAATGGTACAGTACTGGGACCGTTCTATTCCTGCTTACTCCTACACAGGCACTTCCTTTTTTGTTGTATTTTTTTTCTTGAGTAATATTGTAATGTAGAAAATGCATATTTGCATTTACAGGATGTCAGGAATCTTGAAAACTAAAATGCATAGTCTTCTATGCATAGTTTCAAAAAGGAAGTTACATTTAGAGAGAATTCATTTAACTTTACCTTATTTTTTATATAAGTCAATGCATACAAGATGGAGAAGCTAAAAGACTGCCTATAGAAAATTAGGCTCCATCCAGCTATTTTCAGATATTTTTATATTTAGCACAGGTATGAATATTAGCATGTGTCTACAGGCCCAAGAAAGAAGTAAAATGGGTCAAGGCTAAAAGATATTTTTATCTACTCTAACTTTTCTTTTTGTTAACTGCTACATTTTCATGTTAATTATGTGTGTTTCTGCATCAGGATGCCCCTTGATGTCCTTTTATGATACAGGGTACAGGAGGAAATAGTCATGAAGAGAAAAAAATAGAATTGAGGCATGTCCCCGGGGCTTTTCGATTTTGTAATCTGCAAAAATATTTGCTTGTTGATAAAATACTCTGTTAAAGTTGGGTTTATGTTATATAAAATAGTTGAAATTGCCAGCAGGTATGTGTTTATAGAGTGAGTTAGTACCAAGTAAGTGTTTTATCATTCTCAAACATTCTTCAGATGCCTACTGTGTGCACATCTCTCTGCTCTACAGGGGCGTACAAAGACCAGCTCAATCTCTGAAATAGATCATTGTACTGAATTATATGGGTGGCTTCGTTGCCTAAAGAGACAAGAACTAGCTAGTTTACTTTTGGACTATGTTATATGGGCCAACTCACATTTTGCTTTGGTATGTGAACTAATTATACTGCTTGGTTCCCTAACCTGTGATTCGAAATTAGCCATGTGGAAATTCAGCCATGGGTGGAAGTATCTCCTTTTTCCTTTCATGTATAAATAAAACAAGGGGTTGTTGTGCCAGCAAAAGAGGACTATTCATTTGTCAAGTTCCAGAAAAATGGACCCAACTATAAAATTATGATAAAAATCATGTCTAATGTTTTTCTCTAACAGCAAAAAAGCAAAAGTGTGATGGAAATACATAAAATATAATGCCAAATATAATATTGGACATTGAAAATATAGCTCATATAATCACACATATTTAGGGGCATATTTTAGGGCTACTAGTGAGTTCGTTAATTCGCAACTTTCTCAGGCTAGAAAAGTATGTAATTATTTATTAATTCAAAATATGTATTATATACCTATTGTATGCCAAGCTCTTTTGGTCTAAATTGCATCTAAATTCTTTCTTTTCCACATAGCTGAATGGTAAAATATGACCCTGGAAAATTACTCTTTCTCTTCATTTGAATGTCAATACTGTGGAGGATTTGAAAGAATAAAAAGGCTAACCAGTTTGAACAAAGCTATCTCAGCTAGTGAACAACTGTGCACCTGTATGCTATTTCTTACCTTCTGGAGAAAAGACTTTATGTCACTGAGCTGTTGAAGAACGGACTGACAGCTGATTTTTAGAGTAAAGGAAAAATAAATTTGGTCAATAAAACAGTTCATAATTTTTTGTTGACATGATGCCAAACAAACTGACAATATATTCTCTCTCTTTCACTCATTTGGTGTCCGCTAACTGTCCAGCTGATATCCTGCTGTCCTGAAAAAGGAATGTTTTATTGTTGCTTTCTGTGTAAAATCATGTCAGCTTTGAATAAAGGTTCAACTTGTCATTTAGTTATAAAAGATGATCAGTGACCATCTAGTTATGACCTTATTAAGGGTGGACTTCAAAAGCTGGGAATTATTCTGTGCACTAAGAATTTGAACACAGTGCAGTCATAATATAGAAAGTTCATACATTGTGTTTCAGTATATGGTAAATCTGGATGTTGAATGATCTTTTTTCATCAGTTTTATTCACTGCCTAGCTAAGGAATGCCATTTCCAGTTAAACCCAATTAACCAGCATTAGGGAGCATCAGGGAGAATTCAAGATGAGGTTTTCAAATAGGTTTAAGACTAGGCAGAGATAAACAAAATCACAGTATCACTAGGCCAGCGTTTTTCCCAAATTGAGTTCCATGGGAAAATGGTGTGTCTCTAGAAAAGCCAAAATTAAGAGGTAGGGAAATTAGTCATTATAGGTGTATCAATTCATATCCACTCCCTCTTGAAGTGTCACAATTCATAAAGAAATCAGTAAGAAATCCTGGAATGAAGATATTTTTAATTTGGTTAATGTACCATTTGATAAAAGCAATAAAAGACACGCAACCCCTTTCTTTGTGTGTCCATGGAAAGGAAAAAAGAAATTAGACTACTCTATCCTTGGATGAATTTCCACTTGACTAATTCCAAATCATGGTGGGCTTGGATAGGATTCAGATGATTAGATCAACACATTCCAACATTTTTAACGAGAGAATATATTTGTCTATATCGAGAGATTGAGAAAGGCTGTTCTGAACCTAGTATACATAGCTAAAGTTGCCAGGATTGCTAAAGAAACGTTGCCCAATTTTTATTGTTGCGAGGAACAAACATTTAAATCAAAAAAGAACATAATTTGGAACCACCTGGGACAGTAGGGGTCAAATAGTGTATAGATATAAATGTAGAATTATTTAGCGCATTATTGCTTTAAGAGGATACAACTTGTGAATTTGCTTATGTTTATTCCAGGCCATTCTACCTGGAACATTCAGAAAAGAAAGAGTTTTTCAACTTTCTGTCCTAATTAGCTCAGCCTTCACCAATGAACACAAACATTTTAGAAGTCATTATTATTCTTACCTACATTTTTACAGCACACTGACCTATGTGCTATTTAAATTCTGGGGTTTCAATTTCATCATCATTATTGCAGCTTTCCAAATGCCACTGCATGTAGATTACTGCCAAGTAAGGCTTATTATCAGCAGGCTGGGGTTATGATGTACTGCAGACAGTAGCATTCAGTTAAGGCCAAAGTCGTTTATTTCACGTGGCTAGCTTACAGCACACATAACGCAGGAGAAACCTACTATTGACCAAACCACAGAAATAGTGCACAAATACAAAATTCTTTTTAGATTTTGCCTTGAAGTTACATTCCCAAATTTAACATGTCTCCATTTATTTTACCGTAATAAAATTTAATCATCTTTTTCCCTGCAGGAAGGAACAGTGTAATTGTGTAGACTAATTTTAATTTAGGTTCATGATCTTCATAAGTTTAACATGTGTGTAATATATACGTTTTAAATTTAAAAACTGTGCTGAGAAGTTTGGGAAAATATATAATTTTAAATCCACATAATATCTTTGCAAAACTAACCTATTGGATTTTATGTCCTCTTAGTACTGAATTTAAGGTTTTGTCTCCCCTACTTCCCAGTGAGCTGTGCTATTGAAAATTAAAATACCTAAAATATAAGCCAGCACAACAAAAGTTCATCCTAGTAATTCTTAACGCTCTTCAATTCTTACAGAGTTTAGCCTTTGTCAAGAGCCAAAATATTTGAAAAATAACTTCTTTGGATTTCAAAGCTAGTCAAGTGAAAAGATAAAACCAACAAACAAAGAGGATTTTTTAAAAAAAAATTTAGCTCTGTGTATCTAGGTGTTTTTTGTTCATTCAAAAATATCGTTCTTAAAAATCATTGTCTCAGTCCAAATCATTGCCTTTTTATTTATTCTTTGCATGTAATACACTTCTGCCTAACTGATTTTCTTCTCTATGTTAATTCCAGCAAAAAGTTGTCTTGGTTACATATATTCAGTGTCCCCTTCCACATAGCTAACTAGTCCTCTGTGACTGTGCCTTACAGTGACCACGTACTCCTCTGACCTTTTATGTAATGATGATGGCTTCCTTGTCTGTGACAGGTCTCTGTGACCTACTACCAAAAATGAGTTACAAATCTCCTTCTCTTTCTCAAGCATGAAGTCTTAACTAAAAGTATGAGAATTCAACTACAAAAATAAATATGGGCCTAGGAAGAAAATAAATCAGAAAAGAAAAAGTTGGCACTGGTTCCATGACAGTTACAGATATATTTTCCCAGGCTAAGGAAATACCTCAGGGAAGTACTCATCCAATTGCTGAACGTTGAGGTGAGTAGATATGTCTCACTGGACTCTACATAAATGATAGTGCCGAAGAGGGTAGCCGAGGTGCTTAAGGGTAGTAGCTACTCTCTAAAATCTTTGGACTCAAGTCTTTGGGTTATACAATTAAAAATTCCATTACTTCCTTCATATATAACCTGCCTGTCAATCAGCTATTATAAAACACAAGTCAATCCATTTTGAAAAGAAAAAGAAAAAAATGGATCTAACTTGTTTGACTGCCAGGGTAAATAGTTCAAGCTCCCATTTTCTTTGAAAATGTGATTGGCATTTTAATAGGCATGAATCACTTATAGACTTAGGCTAGTTAATAAAGTGTTATTTGTGGCCTTTTTTTGTTTTGCTTTCAGACCAAACTAAATTAGTCGAGTTGCTTAAAAAAACAAACAAACAGGCAAACAAAAAAACCTCAGCAGACTTTTTTTATATGCATTTTCTAAACTGGATTTAAAACCATTTCCCTTTGATTCCATGAGCAACCCATACCTTTATTTTTTTGGTTTCATCTCTATCAAGGAACATAAATTTACAAATGGTAAAGGCAGAATAAACTTTGATGAGGAAATTGAACTAAAAAAGAGATAAGGAATTATAAGAAAACACAGAGTTTCTCTAAATGATTTCATGCTTTCTCTTTAGGATAAATTTACCTCTTAGGACATGCAAATATTATTTCAGAACCCTTTTGCTTTTTGGAGAATGACAGCAAACAGAAGATATAGAAGACAGGAAACATGAAAATTCTCAGATTTTTCAAAAATGGAAAGTATTATAAGCATAGTGTTCAGCAAACCTCTAGATTATTAAGTGGTTGGCTGCAAGAATTAAAAAAAATATCAATCGCTAGAAACCCGGTCGTGTTCACCAAATATATAAACAAGTAAAAATGTATTCTAATCCAATCTCGTTTCATTTTTTATGGTATTAGTGTACTCTGGGGAGGAGAGTGAAGATTAAGAAGAAACACTATATCAATTTCATTAGCTCAATATCAGCAATTAATTTAATGGATTTCAATAGCCTAAAATGAGCAACCATGGAAAACAATAGAATTAGTTGGGGTTTATGACCGGTTGAATAGCAAGTTTCTTGATGACTGCTGCGTAATTGATGAAAATCTACAGCATTGTCCTGCTCTATGTCTTGAAAAATGCTCCAATTTGGTCAAGTATTTTCAACATTTAGCAATGACTTCAGTGAAAATACATTCTGACAAGTTTCCAGATGATACAAAACAATGAGGAACAGTGAATATGACAGATAGAAGCAAAGTCACATATAAAGTAGCTAAATACTGATTTATACGAGCACATTTTTTATATTACTCCTTCTCTTTTTTCCTGACCACTAGTCATTCCCACATCCAGCTCCTCTGATATATGCAATGAAACATGCCCCACCACACCACATACACACCAGCTCTCCTCTATGCAAGAAATTCTGTTTAGTTTGTTTTTGGGTAAGGGTTCTACATACTGCTTTTATTTTAATTTTGACACCGTAAGGTGATCGTCATTGCTTAGAACCTATTCTGTTTTTTCTGCTTTTCATGATGAGACCTCCTAACTTCTCTTGCCAGTCAGTGATCTGTCATTCACCCACATATACACATCACAGTGTTCTCTGTGGGGTTCTGACACATACAGGGATGATAGAGATTGATGTGTCTCGCAGGATCACAGAATTGGAAAAGTTATTTACTGATGTTATGATGCTAATATGCAAAGTAAAGGAGCCACCTACGACCATCTCCAGCCTGGCTCACTGAGGTATATTTTGACCAAGGAAAAAAAATTCCAATTATTGTACATTTTATAATGATTCCCTGTTAAGTCTACTTCTATCATAATAAAAACCCACTTTTTATGTTAAACTTTAGAGATAGTACCAAGAAAGTGGGGAAAAAAAGTGGCTGCTTCAGAACTGTTAGTGCGTGGAAGTCTTCAGATGTGAATCATTGCTACTTGTGGACACTTGGTATATTGTGACTTAAATCCTGTATACATTAGCAAGGAAAAGACAGTGATTGACCTAGACTTTATTTAATATCTTTGTACCTACACTACCTTGGCATCTTTTCTACTCCCCAGCATGAATAGATTAGATAAATACCCAAATTGACCAAAAATGCTACATCTCACCTGAGTGAAATGTGGAGAGGAAAAATGTACAGATAAGAAGAAATAAAGGATATCGCTGGGTGGTTTTCCTAACTGAAAAGGGCACAAAGGGTGATGATGCTTATAATAGGTTCAACCCTAGAGATGGTGGAGGAAGTAGTGCCATCCAGAGTAAATTTAACTGCAGACCTGCCTTCATTCAGCAAAAGGGCTTCCCTAAAAACAACCCCTCCCACAGCAAATGAGATCTACCTGTTTTATCGAACTGTTGGTTGCCATTAAATGACACAAATAATGAAAAGCACTTAGAACAGTGCCTGACCCTGTACTTATTGCTGTTTTTTGTATAATCACTGTCAGTTCTTGAGATTCTATATGCACCAAATATCAGCAGTTTTATGTGGTTCAACCTCATATATTAATACTTTTTCTTTGTCTGAGTTGATTAGCAGCTGTGCTTAGAAGCCAACGTTTCTTGTTCCATAGTTAGTCCTAATTCGTATTGAATTATTTAAAATTTAGGCCTCGGTTATATTGGGTACCAAAGACACTGTATCATCGCATTCAGGGTATTGCCATTTAAAATGGATGTTAACAACCTGAGAATGTTTAGAAGTCTGCAATCCTTATGCTCTCAAGTTTAGACAACATGAAAGTGAGCAATAGCTGAAAGAAACAAGGATATTTATAGTCTAGATAAGACAAAACTTAAGGAGATCAAAAATCCTGCTTTACATCATTGAAAAAGAATTTTTTTTACATTATTTTGAAGATAGAACTGGATCCAGAGTTAGAAAATACTAGAAGATGAATATCAGTTAAACATAAGGGCTCTCCAGACGTGGAATAGCTACTTTATTAGGGTGGCACCTTCAGTCACTGATGCGAAACAATCCAAGAGCTCACACCTGCTCTTGGAGAGAAATTCATGTGACCACTCTGTTTCTGCTACAAGCCTATAACTATTATCTAACATGTGTTTTGGCGTTTTTCTCTGTATAGCTCCTAAATGTTTATACTTGCAATTTGCACAATTTTAGACATGTAGAAAATACGTCATTGAAACTTCTAGTCTACGATTTTCATTTCAAGAATGAGACTAAAAGAGGTTAAGCAACTTCCTTGAAGTCACATACCAGTCAGTGATGGCTGGAACTGAAAGTCAGATGTCTGCACTCAGAGGCTACATTTCACCGCACCAGATTTCCCCATCTTTTAATTGTAACTAATAGCCTACAGATCCTACTTTTTCCAGATTGAAGATTTCAAAGTAGAATTCAAGCATTGTGTTTCTTTTACTCCTCCAGGCTTTGTTGTCAGTCCAGGGTTTCACCTCAGGTTCCAAATTTTTTTCTCTCCCTATAAACTTGTTATCCTGCTACTTTTCATTATCTCCTAAATGATTCTCTACCTGCTGTGTGTCTGCAGCTGTGCCCCTGTCCTTATCTAGCTCTAAACCAGACTCATAAGCAGCAGAGTGTGCATGGTGTTCCATCTTTGTCACTCATTTCCCAGCATTCCCTTGAGGATATGAGAGAGGCTGAAGCCACTCGGCTGGATGAACTCAGAGAGCCAGGCATTCTGAGGGAGAGAGCAGTGTGGAAGTGAATCCAAACTAAATCTCCTTTTTGCCCTTTTTCTTTACGAATTCAGAATTCAAAATCACCCTGTGTTTTTTTCTTTCTTTGTTGTGAGCATTTCTCTACTTCAGACACTTAGAAACATGAATAAAGAAAGAATTTGAAGCCCATCAGCACTAGTGAGTCTTGTTTTCATCCATGTCCTAGTACATAGATATAGTCCTCTGTGTGACCCAACATCGATGCCAAATTGGCAGACCCAGTTTGTGAGTATAAATACGTCCTTGCATTTTTTGAGCTAGTAAGCTGTGTAGTTCCTGTTTGTATTGAAGAACACGCAATAGAGGTATCACAGTGGGTTTAGAATCTTTATTTTTGCTTTTTATTAGGAAAACATGATGATATGTGATATTTAGTGAATTCAATACTTTTGAATCTGAGTGATTACAACAGATATGTCAAGGGCTTTGTCAAGGTAGTTAGATATGAATAATTGTGTCTGTAAAAGTTTACAAGTTCCACATTTAACCCATGAAATCAGCTGTGTCAATTTTAAATTTAATTGTTATTATTTTTGTTAAAGAAAATTCTTTTTTTCTTTTTTGTTATTATTTTTTATTTCAGCGTATTATAGGGGTACAAATGTTTAGGCTGCATATATTGCCTTTGCCCTGCCCTAGTCAGAGCTTCAAGTGTGTCCATCCCCTAGATGGTATGCACCACACCCATTAGGTGTGAATATATCCATCCGCTCCGCCTCATTCCACCTTCCCGACACCTGAGGAATGTTACTACTATATGTGCACATAAGTGTTAATCAGTTAATACCAATTTGATGGTGAGTACAGGTAATGCTTGTTTTTCCATTCTTGGGATATTTCACTTAGTAGAATGGGCTCCAGCTCTATCTAGGATAATATAAGAGGTGCTAGATCACCATTGTTTCAATGTATAAAATGTGGAACAGGTTTTAATTTATAAGGTGATTGTAGGGAAAATCTTACTCTTCCAAAATTTTTTTAGATAATGATAGTTCAAAAATTTTAAGAATAAAATACTTTCCATATTTTAGATTCAATAGCATCCTGATATCAAGTATAATAATACCAAGAATTGGGCATTCAAAATGATGGGTAAGGAGAGATTAATAAATGTAGTATTCAAGTATCTATAGAGGGAGAGAAAAAAAGTATGTAGTTCTTCAAAAATGCCTTTTTATAAGATTGGGGCCTCTGAACCAGACCTATCCTTATTACCCAAGAATTATATTTTAAAATGTCAATGATTAATGTGAATTTCTCATTCTTAAAATGGCCATGAAATGCTTTGGCTTCTCTGTCTGGTGACAGGTCACCTCAAGTAGTTCCTGAACAAGAAAATAACAAATTGTGAAGGCTTGTAAGCTTACAATCTTTGCTTCTGAAGAGGGCAGATCAGTTGTTCCTAAAGTAGGAGAGGAAGTATTAGCAAGAGATTGCCTGAGGCAGTGTTCCTGGGGTAACATTCTATTATCTGGGAACCCATCTAGGCCAGGGTGGGATTGGCTTGTGGGTTGTAGAGTAAGAATAATAGAAACTTGAAAGTCGAAATCCATAACTAAACTAGACCTACTTGTGACTTATGCTAAAGTAATGGGCGGAAACAAACCCATATGCAGCAGTGCTTATTTTAACCAAGAAAGATAAAGGAAATAACTTTGAAAGGAAGGTCAGGATGTAAAGGTTAAGTGTTACAGTAGTTCTCAACTCAAGCCACACATTAGAACCAACCGTGGAGATTTTAAAAATACAAATGAGTGGGCTCCACTACCCAGGAATACTGTAATCAGCTTCTCTTGATAATTAGGGCCCAGACACCTGTATTTCCTTAGAGCTCCACTGGTGATTTTGATGCCCAGCCAAGTTTAAGAACCACCTGTGCTAGGAAAATTCCTTCAAATGGCTGGAGTATTGCCATGGTGGTTCTCAATATAGCATCTGCACCATCACCCACTAGTGGGAGGAAGCCTTTAAGGGTGTCCTGTCATGCCACCGAGAAGCTGTTTCAATTCAGCATCGACATCCTTGTGACTAATATGTAACTGGGATTTTTTCATTGGAAAACAAAACAAACCAAAGAAAATGGATATAAGAAAGAAATGTTGAATATTTATACATGTTCATTGGTTCATGGATGGCATTAATGATATCACTTAAAAGGAGTAGTATAGTATACCTTACCCATTTTAAATTATGAGTAAACGAATGGAATGAATTTTAAATCTTTACCCATACATGAGTGTTTAATTGCATTTTGGTATCAAATATTCTTATCAGTTCTACCAATAAATTGTTTATTTTCTTCATAGTTTTACAGCCTTTTAAAAATATGTTGTATTTTAAATATAAATCTGGAGAAAATTAGTTCATTAAAAATTATTGAAGGGCTACTATTTGCCAGAGGCTGCTAGGTTCGCTAGGTTTATAGTTACAATGAGAGTATGACATATTCCCTACCCCCAGTGTGGTTGTTGGCTAGCCATTATGGATATTTATGATTAGTGTTATATATTCACTTATGGTTTCTTAGATTTTTCAGTGTAAAGATTTAATCAATCATTTTTGTTTGAATAATGGAAGATTCTAGTATCTATTTAGTAGTTAACAGCTAAGCTATTTAATTTAAGACAATTCAAAATAGAATTAATCACTTAATTACTAAAAACACAAATTATATGTAATACAATTGCAGTATGAACTATTACTCCCCAAAAGAATGAGTACTTCCAATTGTAGGGAGTGGGTCCCAAAGTGTTTTATAGAAGAGGTACCACTGAACGTGGATTTTTTCGGATCAATAAGAGAAAAAGGCATTATGTGCAGAGGTCCAGTACAATTAAAGGCATATATGTTCCCACAACCCATTTAGAGAGTGATCAGCAGACAACTATAGCTAGAGTACATGTGAATATGCACACAGATTAAGCACAACAGCAAGCTCATAATGAAACTGGACATTACAGTGTTAAGAATTTCTTCCAAAAAGCAGCAAAAAAATATATATATTGACGATACCATACACTTTATAAACATTTTTAAGAACTGCCGCTGTGTTAGGAGCCTATCTGTGAAAGTGGTGCATTAGAACGCATTAGATAAGCAACAATTAGGTGGTGGCAAGGAAGAAAAATATTCCACACAAGAAGACTCTAGAGTGGAGGGGGTAGATTTGAGACATGTCTTGCATGTGGAACCAATAGCACTTAGTAGTCACCTGGGAAATGCAATGTAAGGGAGGGAGAGAGGACTCCAAGTTCTGGCCTGGTTTGGGGCTATTATAGACATAATTTCAAGACAAAACACAAACCAAACTTAGGAAGATCAAATTGAATTGTGGAGAAAAGTGAGTTCTTCTTGAATAAGTTACATTTAAAGTGCATATGATATACCTGGATCAAATTGAAAACGAATATTTAAAAATTTGAATCTGGAACTCAAATGAAGGCAGCCTGGTTGAGCAGTAGCTTTTGGCTCCCAGTAACATAACCCAGATAACATGGTTTTAACAAGAAAGAGAATTATGATTATACAACACAATGTCCCAAGGTGAGACACCTATGTTAATTCAATATCATATCTTTCTATTAATACAATTCCATTTGACTTTCTATAATTGCCATTTGACTTTATTAGTGAGAAAACTTCTTCAGTGTCCCCAAAGAGGAGGTCACACACATCTCATTGACCGTGCCTAGGACACAAACCCCTACCTAAACCTGTTTGTAGAAAGAGAATGAAACAATTATGATCAGTTTACATTGTGCTACATCAGTGGGGCTGAGATTAAGTCCATTTTTCTGGCCATTTAGTCGCTTGGATGGAGGTTAACATCCTAATCAATCTTTGCTTTGGTAGCAAAGAGGAAATGTGCAAAGGTGAAAGGATGGGCAGGAATAGATTCCAGGAGGGAAACAATGTGTTCTACAAAATAAGTTATAGACATATAAACAATAATAGATATCTGGAATTAGGTAAAACTATCTGTAGAGAAAGAAAATGAAGAACAACAGTAAATTCAATCGTAGAATTAAAAATCTAACAACGTTTTAAGATAGACTTTTGGGATAGGGAAGTCAGGCAAATAAATCTAACTTCTGGGGGAGTATAATTTAAACAATCCTGTAAATATATTATATTGCATTTCAAAACAAAAAGTTGTTCTAATTTTAAATTGTCCTAAGAATTTATTTTCCAATATTAGGAATTGGGTGATGTCTGGATAGCTGGAGATACTAGTGATTCTCACTGGGCTGAAGACAGTGTGACATGATCTCATAGTGGGGAGACTGAGAGTTTTTATATTCACTTAAGAAAGATTTAGAAATGGTGATGAAGGATGGAGACACAGAAAAAGAAAATCAATGTGATATAGCCATCAAAGGGGAAAGCCTGGGCCAGTGGTGTTATGAAAGCTAGGTCAAAAGATTTTCCTAAAGCAAGGAGAATGGTAGAGTCACGTACTGAATAGTGTTATTCTCTCAGCAAATGAGAGAATAGGAAGGGAAGCAGATAGCATACTGTCTCTAGTCTTCTGTTTCCTATATCTCTGCAGCCTGTGTCTTACCCATGTTGTGCTAAGAGACAGCCCATGATAGGTCCTACATTATGAAGGTGAACAGCCTCAGTTTCTCAAAACCCTGCATGTCTACATGTAATTTTTTTAAAAAAACAAGATAAATAAATGAGAGAGAGAGAGAGAGAAGGAGAGAGAGACCTAAAGTATTTAGGTCCAAATTAAAAGTAAAAAGAGTAAACAACGTTTAAGATTGTTTTGTACTAGGCAATTATGTGACTGCCGATGTCTGATGTTTGGGGTAATAATTTCCATAGGTAAGAAGGATGAAAACTAGATTTCATTAAATGATAAAAAAAGAGGAAGCAGAAAATATTGGACACTCTTGAGCTTCTGAATATGGAAAATACTTGACAGTTATTGGCTGAGGGACGTGATGCAACAGAGATTAAGAAATTAGTGATATATTAATATACTACTGAAAGAAGGAATAGAATTGATGGGGGAAATGGGACTGAGAACAAAGGTGAATAAATTTGCATGGGATGGAAGGATTAACATATGCATCCAAACAGGAGGGAAGAACAGGTGAAGCTACAGATGTTTTCATAGCTAGAAGGGAAGTGAATGGGTTGGTTCCTACCAGTTGACTTCTGTAGGAATCTTGGTTAAATGCTCTATTAGTTTGCTCGAGCTGCTGTAACAAATTACCACAAACGGAGTGGCTTAAACAACAGAAACTTACTGTCTCATACTTCTGGAGGTTAAACATATGAGATCAAGGTGTTAGCAGGACCACACTCTCTTTGAAGGTGCTAGGGAAGGATCTGTTTCAGGTTTCTTCCTAACTTCTGGTAGTTTCTTAGCTTGTGGTCACATGACTCTGATC
>CAUYRB010007380.1:0-35639 GCA_963574695.1 Propithecus perrieri
GGTTAAAGAAAATACTGGCTTAGTCCTTTCCCTTTCTAGACCCTAAAAGAAGGATATATTTCAATTACCACAAGCCTTCTTTCCAATCCTAAAGAGGTTAGAAGTAAAAAGGACCAACCCCGCCTCCCAAAAAATCACACACATGCTAATTCCTGTGAAGAAAAGATTTATAGTTAATGAACTACACTACTCCTTCCCCCAACCGCTGCTCTATGTGGGTGGTGTGTGGTGGGGGCAGAATATCTAGAATGAGGAACAGACATCTTCCTAGGTATGAGAGTTAGTGGCCCCAATGTGTTGCTGGACTCAGAGGCTAGGAAAGAACAGGGCTAGCAAGCACTCCCAAGTTCTACACAAAACCCAGGTTGAGATCAGTATCACAACGTGGATGGTGCTTCTTGAATATAATATATAGCAAAACAACTAGTCTTCACCAAACATCTCATGGGCTCTCTTGTATTTCCCAGGCTTCTTTGAACTTAGGGTTCAGATCATGCGACTAGCTCTTGTCCATGAACTGTAAATTGACATGGCTCGTGTCCCTGCTAGACTGATGTAAATAAGAGCTGGTGTGCCTTCTCCAGTTCTCTTCCCTCCATGGTGAGCTAGAAATTACAAATTCAGGATGTCATAGTTAAGATGGAAGAGGCTGCCAGAGTAAAAAAATCTACCTTTGATGTGTTACATCATTGTAATTCTAGGGTTTATTTGTTATTACAACATAGCCTAGCATTATTCTAACCAATATTTAACACCACTCTGGTTATGAATTACATGAGTCATTACAGTTATGACAGTAATGTTGAATAAAGTTTTTAAAAGGCCTTAAACTCATTTTCACACTGCTTCACCTTCCAATTTAATTCTACCACTTCTTGCCTCTAAAATGTACAAGCACTTTTACACTTTTATTATCAGATGTACATATCAATATATATAGTTTATATATATATTTTTAATGTAATATATATACATTCTTTTAATACAAATGCAAGCCAAAAATGCAAAGAAAAAGATATTAGCATCCATATCTATCCAAATAAACCATTGTTTGTGTATTTGTTTTCTTAAAAGACACTGTGTTAGATGATGATATGTTTTAAAGATGGTTTTCAGAGCAACAAAACACAAAAGCAATAATAGGACATACAATTGATAATACATCTATATATGAATAGGAAACTGGCATAAAATTTAGTATCTTGTACTCAAGACAGTCCATTTAATTTCAAAGCACGCTTATAGAGGTGGCTTGGAAGATAGATCATTTTTATTTCAGTAGCTTCAGGGGTAAATTTTAACTACCCTCTCATTTTTTTCTATTAAAAAAGGATACAGAAAAAATGAAAAAAAGTAACAAATTTTTTCAACCCTCTAGCATAAGTATTAAGCATAGTCAGGAACACAAAGACGAAGAAGGAAGGAAAAAGGAAAAGCTTTCAGCTATTATATTGTTACAATTTATCAATACTGTCCCATAAAATTTTTATGTGACATCTCAAGATGTGATAAAAAAAAGTAATAAGTTTAAAATAAAACTGTCCCTCAAGTTCCTTTCTAATCAGTCTACCTGTGAAGTTGTGGCAAATATTATACCTGAATTCTGAAGGGAAAATAGAAGGTAGGCTCAGAGGAAAATGACAAAGAATAGAGCAAAAAGTATATCTTAAATAATACCATTACTCATTAAACCATTCTCCAGGTCTATAGAAAGATGACAAAAATCTCAGTCTAAGGTCAAATATTGTGAAAGTCACAATTATTTTTCTGTTTCTTCTATTCACCCATGCATCCATCCATCATGGTTTATGCATTTCATCATCCATACATCCATTTATTTTATGCACCAAATTCATTCTATGAAATGCAAAGTGCTACCCTTGAAGAACTTGGTAAACTATCATGTAAATAATTTCAGAGCAAGGCTGATGTAGATATGACATAGGAAAGATACCAAAATAGTGCTGAGAATACAGAAGAGCCATCTCACAGTGGCGGACAAGAAGCTTTCATGAAGCAGAAGGTTGCAGGTGGGTTGAAGACCCAGTATACTGCACCGAGTTTGGTACCCTACAGATGAAGCTGAAGTGGAAAGCAGTGTTATTACTGAACAGCTACCCCTCTCAAAGTAGGTTTCTTAGCTGCCAGTGGGACATAACAATTTCTTCAAACAACTCCTGGAAATCTTGGTCGCTAAAAGCAGCATCAAACACTTCACCATTTTATTTAAAAAAAAAAAAAAAAAAAAAGTGGAATGCGGATGGAGGTGGTAGATTTGTTATTTGGATTTTTTTTTAACTTTGTTAAGCAGAAAGTTCCACAATGCCTTTCCGAGTGGGGCCTGCAATCAAAATGTCATCGGCTTGCCTCCTCCCGATTTTCCAATCTCTCAGGAAAATTGTCGTTATAAAAAAAAACAAAAAGCAGAACATTTCAACATTATTTCTATGCCGCTGTCCAAAAAGGTGGCATTTGGTTAATGTTAGCATTCAAGTATCATTCACATCAGACACTGTGTTGTTTGGGTTTTTTTTTATCGTAGGGGTTTACTTTTCTAATGATAGCAAGTCACTCTGCACCCCTCAAAAAAAAGCCAATCCCCTACCCTTGGGTACATGAAAAGGAAACTGAGCTGTACCTCTGGAGCCCACTCATGGGACTGCTGTTATGGAGAGCACTGCGTTACTATTGAAGCAGCCCAACTCTTGTCTTCTGTTTTCCATTTCTCTTTTCTTAACTCCCAGGAGACTCTGAGCTGGGAGTTCTCTTTGCGAGAGTGGCTGGCTTGTCTCCTATTTCCCCATCAGCTGCACCACGATTTAATCAAGGGAGCTAATCAACTGTGGAGCTCATAATGGATGTCAGTAACATTTCCTGTGTTATGATTGATGAATCTAACTTTGGACTTAATGCCTTTGTTCAAAATTAGATGACAATAGAATCAAGATTAATACCTTTTTTTTTTTTTAAGTGCATTACAGTGGCTAGTAAAAGTAGCTCTCTCACAGCAATTGTACCACCCTGGTGGTACTAGAAACGATTTTAGGCAGAGCCTGAACTATTTTCATTTTAATAACTACATATATTTTAACATGTATTAATATGAATCTTATGCTTATGATGACTGATACTATTTTTTCATGAGTGGTCATGATACATATTTCCCATTATATAAAAACTTAAATAAAAATAAGTCTTTTGTATATGTGTGTTGAATAAATAAACCTCTACCCACCCCCCTCCTACCAAAAATCAAAACCACTTACTGAGTCATCTTTCTCCATTTCTACCTCTTTCCACCTCTCTAATTTATTCTCTTTCTTAAAATAAAAGTTAACAAATTATAGATGACCCATAAACAACCCCCTCAGGCAATTAACACCTTGCCCTTCAGGGACACCATGTAAAGCCAGCGACTGGGTCCTCCCCGCTGAAGCTTCTCTCTGAGTCCAATCTGACTATTTAATCCCGAGCCCAACAGCACGTTCATTTACAGTGTCTTCTTTGTTCCCTCTTATTTTCCTTTCTTTTTTGATTAACCAAAAATGCTTCTCAGCAATAATCTCAAAAGAACAACTTGATAGACTGCAACCACTAAAGGACTTTCTCCAGAGAAATGCACTTGAAGTGTTCATCAGGTTGGGGAAGGGGGGCCTATGGAGAAGTCCTTCACTGTCACAACAGGAAAACCTCCTAAGACTAGAAACATGCATTTCAACTCAATGGAGAGTGTGTTTCTTTTTTAATTATTAAGTTCTTAAGACAACAAAATCACATTATTGCAAATGGAGCAAAATGCAGAAGGATCTCCTGCATAAATAACCATATTATCTTGATTTTTTAAAATCTTCCTCTAGCCTCTAGAAAGAATGATGTGATAATACAGAAATCTCAACACATATCTTTTTCTATAAATCCTTTCATTTGCATTGCTTAAATTTCTTAGTGTGCACTGTAGCATATTTAGGAAGGGGGTCTCAATTTGTTGGAGTCCAAATGTGAACTGGTGATCTTTTCCAGGAATTGCCACCAACTGTCCTCTGTAGAATTCCTGTTGCTCCTGGGATAGAGTTCTCCTCAATGCTCTGATTGCATAACTTGTCTGTGGCTTTTGGCTATTAAAATCATCTCAGGTGGGTCCTTCAGGCTCAGTCTGCCCCTGTAAAAGCATCAATTTCATGCTAAATTCAGGGCTGGCTTCTTTTCCACCCCTTGTGAATATAAACTGAAATAGTGGCCCCAGACCCCAGTGAGAAGAAGGTGGCGCAGTGCCTACAGTTTCTTCATAAGGCAGAGAGGAAAGAGAGAAAAATAGACATTTCATTTTGTGACCACCCGTTGGCTGGGCTGAGCCTTCTCCTTGGCTGACTGTAACCACTGATCTGTTTCTTTGTCTCTAGACTTGAGGAGGATGAGCCCAGGCTCCAACAGGTGCTTTTCTCACGGGGGCTTCAGCCTTCTCCCTGCCTAATGAGCAAAGCCACCATTCCTGAGCATGGCATAAGGCCCTTCACAATCTGATTGGCAACCCTCTTTCCAACTGACCTCCCTCCACTCCACCCCACCCCACTCCAGGGACCCTACATTTCAGCTGGATGACACCTTTGTCACTTTGCCAAACGTGGCATGATCTCTATTGCTTCCCTATTCCCTGTAAAGAGACTGCCCTTCCCCACTTCTCAACACTCTATATTCTTATTTATCCACCAGACAGTCTTGAGATGCCTCAGTCATCCAGGCAGGTAGCGGGCTGGAGATACTCCTGGGTTCATCAAGTTCCCTGGAATTCTGAAACAGAGGACTCTGGTACAAGGTTTAAAACCAGAAGAAAACTGAAAATATCCAAACTTTTTTTTTTTAACAGGTCATCTAAATATACAGGTGACATTTTCCCCTCTGCTTTCAGTACTTGCTATAATGCTGTTACAATTCTTCTATATCTGAAAGTCAATTTAAAAATAACAATAAACCATATAAAAAAGCCATCAGGAAAACATTTAAAATTTCTTTCACAAGCCCCATCATTACTCCTACAAAAATGATGCTGTTTTCTTAAAACAAATGAATTATAAAAATGATGCAGCAAAATAAAACCCTGATTCTTTTACTGAATGTTACTTCCTTAAGAAAAATATATATGCACACACACAAACTACATATACCTGCACGCACAATACCCAACTACTACATACATACACACACACACAGTGGAATTCCATTAAGACAACTTTAATATGTTGACATATATAGTCTTCTAAGTGAATAATGCACAGTGATGTCTCACACCCAAAATAACAAAATACAATAACCAGATGATGAGAAAACACCATATTTTGTGCCAAAAAATGAAGCAGTAGAAAATATTCTAAATTTACATATTATAAATCAATGGTCATTTTTCAGGAGGGAGAATCTTATAATTGGTTATCTGAAATAGAATTTTCTATTGTTATCTCCCCTCCTCTCTTCCAAATAAACAGTATGTATAGGAATAATCTAAAAGTTTAGGAAGAATATTTGCTTTAACTGAGTAAAACATGTTTCCTTTCTGAGATGACCTTTGAGGTTTCATTATGCTACATTCAGTGAAGAGATACAAATTTAAAATCGGTTGGGCTTATCACTTCCTTAGAAGGTTTAACAAAATGTCCACAAAGGACTCCACGGTGGCAGCAGGCTGGAGTTCTGTGAGAGTCCACACCTGGGCTGGGTAACACATTGCCTTCACCTGGTCAGACCTCCACTGACTGGGGACAGCAAGTCCCAAGGTCCCCACTACAGCAGATCTAGAAGTGTAAAACTAGACAAATCTATGCTCTCCCACTCTCGGGTTTGCCCTCCTGTGCAACTGGGCAAATGCAGTACAATTTCTTCCATCAAGGCCAAAAGCATCATAGATTTTTAAATTTAATTTAAAATTCAATTTTGTATTTGAGGCAGAGACTTTAGGGAAACATAATGGCTGAGTGGATCTATATGAGGCAGGAGAATGATGGAAAATAAACACTGGCTATCACCAGCTTCCAGAAAATTACTTTACAGACCTTTATTTATTTATTTATTTTTTACCACCATCTGAGGTATGGATGTGATTGTATGGACTTTCACACAGAGAAGGTCATCAAGCATGCATTCAAAATCTGTTGTAACACGCTATACTTAGAATTGTTAGAGCTCTCCTCAACCCTAGAGAAATGTTATACAATCTTTTAACATTGTGATTTCTGTTCACAAATTGCTCATGCTGATAAGTGGTTCTTATTTAAAAAAAAAAAATGACTTAAGTCTTTTCTCTGATGTGAATTTTGGTGGCATGGAGCCCTCACAGTATAGTCAGAACTGAGTCTGAGAGCCACTAGTGCTGAGTAGAAGTCCCAGCTCTGACAATAACTGAATGCATTATTGGGGGGTGGGGGGATCAGCTACTGTCAGCCTCAATTCTCCAAATTGTAAAGCAAACTTGGATGAGAATTGGGGGTTTTCAAATCTTTTGAAACTAGTTAAGAAATCCCTTACTCACGTGAAATCTCATGTAAAACCCCATAATATCAAGGGATATAAGATTGTGCTACTCCAGTTGAAAGGAAGAGGTGGGGCAGAGGCCTATCCACCATGGGGAAACCGTGGAGATCGAAGGCCCACAGTTTGTAACAGCCAGGTTCAGTAGATGACTGCCCACAACCCTCCCAGCCCAACACTCTAAATCAGGGCTCTGCCAACTACAGCCCAGGAGCCAAATCCGGTCTACTGCTTGTTTTGGTGATTAAATAAAAAATAAAAAAGATTTCACTGGAACACAACAATGCCTATTTGTTTAAATATTGTCTATGGCTGTTTTCATGCTACATGACAGAGTTGAGTAGTTGTGGTAAGGCTTAAAATATTTACTTTCTGTCCTTCAACAGAAAAATTCACCAAGTCCTGCACTAAATACTTTTAGCTTGGTACCTGGCACACAATCGGTATTCCATCAATGCTAGCAACTCTCCCATCACCCATTCTATACTTAAAAAAAAAAAAAAAAAGCCAAGTCACTGTTTGGAACACTTCCCCAATAGGAAGCCAATCTAAAATATTACACGGACAAAGAAAATAGAACATGGTAGATTGAGTTTCAAACAATGTCAGAGTGCATCTCTCTGACCATACAACTGATACATGAAGTTATGGTGTCACTTCCTTTCTAGCTGAACATTGTCCTAACCCAGGGACCTTCAGAAAAAGAAATTCCAAGTAGGAATCTCAAATGACTCATGTCCCAAACTACTTATTGCAATGGTTATTTCTGTTAGGCAAAATGCAGGGCCTTTCTCCTAGACTCTTAGAATAATTCTAGATTCCCAGATGAAAAAAGAAAAAAGGAATGAGGAATGGGAGATTCTACAAAGAGAAAACCAGTTGCATGGGGTCATCTAATCAATAAAAAACAAATAAAATAACTGGTTATTACAAAGCAAAACTATGAAAACACCAAGATAAAAAACAAAATAAAATATTAGTGATAGTAACAGCCTGGACATCAGAGCTTTTAATAAAGCAAGTAGAATGTACATTTCAACTTGGATTTCACTGCTGTATGTGAAATATTCTTATCTATCCCACAACTGTGAAAGACACAGGCTTTGGACCCTGGTTAATTACTGGATTATCATAATCCTTTTCATGCCCAGCTGTATTTTTTTAATAAAGCTGGCTTTTAGTGCTTTTATTGTGTAACTGCAATCTCCTGTACAGTGCCTCTCTCATACTTGTTATTTTATAATGGAGTCTACTGAGAGAGGAAAAAAATTTCCCTACGAATAGAGACTTCAAATACGTTACCATCTAGTCCTAAAATATAGGTTTTAAAACAGTGAGGGAGGGATATTGAACTGCCATTCTGATGCCATATAAGGTTAGTAAGATCCCTAAGTAAATATATAACTTTTTTAGACATATAACTTCCTTTAAATGTGTATGCAGAATTAACAAACTTATCTTAGATGCATTTCAATGAACCCTGGGAGCAGGTCTCTATCTGGGCTGATTAGAAGTTATTTCTGAGATCCTATAATTATCAAGACGACTAATTTAATGAGCACCAATGACCAGTGTTCACATCCCTCATAGCCAGGTATGGGGTGAGACTTGTTCAGAACAAGGAAGGGTGGCTTCACAACCTTTTTACAAATAAAATGAAAATCAGAATTTTTGCCACTTCTGGCTTGGTCATATCTCATGAACCAAAAATGGTATTTCTCTCACTCTTCTGGGTTCTCACATTCCTTTTGTCACCTAGCCATATCTGTGATCACTCACTGTGTGATCCTGGTGTTGGCAGACCATGCTGTCAGTAACTTACCTCTCCGTATGGCCATCCTACTAAACTGATTGGAATCCCCTGAGAGCTGAGGCACAGTCTTATTTATCTAAGAGTCTCTTATCCCTACATAACACCTGGCACATTGTAGGTTCTATTCAGTAAGTGTTTATTTAGTTAACTTACACATGGCTTTGCCGGTGTGACAAAGCCCATGCAAGTTAAAGGCAGTGCTACCAAACCATGAAATCCTATATGGCGCAAACCATGTTTCTCTTCTGTGTTATCACCAATGCCTAGCACAGGGCCTAACACATAGTAGCCGCTAAATGGATGCTTGTGGAATGAAGGAAAGATTTTCACTGAGAGGTGAAAAAACCATTTGATGATATGGAAGTACAGCTTCAACCAAATATGTTGTGCATCTAAATCAAAAGTCAGTAAATTTTCTCTACAAAGGGCCAGTTAGAAAATATTTTAGCCTCACAGGCTATATGGTCTCTATTGGATCTATTCAATTTATGGTTGCAGCACAAAAGCAGCCACAGACAATATATAAATAAATGATCATGATTGTGTTCCAGTAACAAGAAAAAATCAAGCAACCCCATTAACAAGTGGGCGAAGGACACGAACAGAAACTTTTCAAAAGAAGACAGAATAATTGCCAGCAAACATCTAAAAAAGTGCTCAATATCTCTAATCATCAGGGAAATACAAATCAAAACCACAATGAGATATCATCTAACTCCAGTGAGAATGGCTTTTATCAAAAAGTCCCAAAATAACAAATACTGGTATGGATGTAGAGAGATAGGAACACTCTTACATGGCTGGTGGGACTGCAAATTGGTGCAACCTCTGTGGAAAGTAATTTGGAGATATCTCAAAAAACTAAAAATAGAAATACCCTTTGATCCAGCAATCCGACTACTAGGCATCTACCCAAAAGAAAAAAATACATTTTATAATAAAGACATCTACACTCGAATGTTTACGGTAGCACAATTCACAATTGTAAAGATGTGGAAACCACCCAAGTGCCCATCAATATATGAGTGGATTAATAAAATGTGGTATATGTATACCATGGAATACTACTGACCTATAAAAAACACTGGTGAACTAGCACCTCTTGTATTATCCTGGTTGGAGCTAGATCCCATTCTTCCAAGTGAAGTATCACAAGAACGGAAAAACAAGCACCACATGTACTCGCCATCAAATTGTACTAACTAATCAACCCTTAGGTGCTCACATGGAAATAATATTCATCGGGTGCTGGGCATGTGGGAGAGGGGTGGAGGGGATGGGTAAACTCATAACTAATGGGTACAAAGCAGACTGTATGGGGGATGGGCACGCTGTAGCTCCAGCTCAGGTGATGCAAAGACATATATATGTAACCAAAATGTTTGTACCCTCATAATATTCTGAAATTTTTAAAATAAGAAAATAAATAAATTGAAAAAAATAAACATAAGCATAATGTAGTGCTTTGCTTATGCTTAAACATATGCATTAATTTGTTGAATTTATCTTTTTTGGTGCCTGTTTAAATAAGTCATCATTTAGAAAAACAGGTACATTGGTGGGTAAATAAATAAAATTATAAAGTATTCTCATAAATTGTTTTCCAAATATTAAATACTTAAATGAGGTTCATTATTAATTTATTGAATAAATATTTATAAAGTGCTCACTATGTGTGACCCTGTTCTGCCACCAGGGATATAGTAACAAAAATGACAGACAAGGTTCTTGCCTTCATGGCAGAAGAACCCTTGAAATCTATTAAGTTTTGGACAAGTTGCTATTGTGTTAAGATATTTTTATTTTAAGGTAGTGTAAACACATCTCATATTCAAAGAAAAATTTGGTGTTTATCTGTTCAGCATCCCAAAGAATTCTCTACTTCAAAGATTGTACTTTTGTTTTAGTACTTTACTTCCAAATTTAATTTTATAAGGGAGTGGCCTTGCCCACAATTTTTAATTTTACAAGAAGTACATGGACAATAATAGTTACTATATTTATAATATAATAAAATACCTTTTATAATAAAAAAAATCAAGCCATTGGCCAGATTTTTTTGCCAATCATAGTTTTCTGACTCTTGATATAAATGAGAAAGGCAAAACTTTTGGAAGATAATACAGTAAAGTTTCTATATGATCTTTGCATAAGGAAAGAGTGTGTCAATAACTTCAAAAGCTTTTAGAAGATCATATAGTGAAGTTTCTATATGACCTTGCCATAAGTAAAGGCTGTTTAAACAAGATCCAAAAAACACTTATCCTTCAGGAAAATATTTTTTAGGTGGATTATAGTAGAATTAAGAACAATAAAATAACATCCAGCCATGAAATGAACAAACCATAGCTACCGAAGTGACACAAATAAGCAAAATGTTGTTACAGTGTAATGTTGAACAAAAGAGGCAGCACCCAAACGTACAAACAAAAACCACTGAGATAATGAAAAGGCAGGCTATAGGGAAAAAACCAAATTTTTCATTTATATAACAAGCAACAACCATGTGCCCAGAATATATTTTTAAAAACCCTATACCATGTATCAATAAGGAAAAGACAAGCCAAAGAGAAAAATGGAAAAGGACAAGAATAAACATTTCACCAAAAGGTATGTCCAGATAGCCAATAGATACGAAAATATGATCAACTTCATTAGTAATCAGGGAAATACAAATAAAAATCACAATGATATACCACTGCGTACCTGGTAGAATGGGAAAATTAAAGACTAAAAATACCAAATGCTGGTGAAGATGTTGGTAAACACAACTCTCTGTGCTCCTCCAGGAGTGGGAATAGGTACAATCTTTTTGGAAAACAGTTTATCGCTCTCTATTCATGTTGAACATACACTGCCAGGTGATACCTAAGAGAAATTCATGCCCAGATGCAACAAACACATATTTAAGGATGTTCACAGCAACATTATTTGCTGGAAACAGCCCATGTCCATAAACAGTGAAATGAATAATTATTCATACAATGGAGCATTGTCCAGCAATGGACATGAACAAACCACAGCTACATACAACATGGAGTTCACAGAACTGATACTAAGAAGAAAAAATAAATAAATAAGCCAGACATAATTATTTCATTTACATAAAGTTCAAAAACAGGTAAAACAGAGTGGTCACCTTTAGGGAACAGGGAGAGATTACAATTGACACAGGCATGCAGCTGGGCCCTGCAGTTCTGGCCATTTGTTGCTTGACCTGTAATTACATAGGGATTTGCTTAATGAACACTTATTAAGCTATGTATTTATGTGTGTGCACTTTTCTTTACATGGTGATACTTGATAATTTTTTTAAAAAGGCTTTCAATCATTTGAGGCCTCACGCAGGGGGCTGCCACAGTGAAATGAGAGATCTTGACATGAAAACAGCACCTTTAGTAGAGCTCTGCTTCTTTTCAGTGATGCCACTGTAATATTAAGGATATGTCAGATCAGTTGTGGAAAAGTGATATAGCATGACTTCCAGGGCTAGGTCATAAAAGGCAAAGGCCTCACAACTTCTGTCTCGGTCTCTTAATATGCTTGTCTTCAGGGCTCTTCCTCTTGGAACACCGCCACCACGCTGTGAGAGGCTCAGGCCACAAAGAGGCCATCTGGGTCCTCCAGTTGAGTATCCCAGCTGAGCCCAACCTTGGAGTCGTCCCAGCCAGGCACCCATCACATGAGTGAAGAAACCGGCAAATCCCTACTCCCAGCCATGGAAGTCTTCCCAGCTGATGCCCCAGACATTCTGGAGCAAAAAGAAGCTACCCCACCATGTCCCTGAAGTCCCTAACCACAGGAAGCATGAGTGCAATGAAATGGCTATCCTTCGGTGACATCAAGTTTGTGGTGTCTATTTCACAGCAATAGCAACTGGAATAGCCACCTTAACTCCATTATTTCTAATTTTTGTAAGAACCCTGTGAAGATAGGCATTTCATTAGCATTTTCTGGAGGACATAGGTGAGGCTGACAGCAATGAGGTGAACTGCCCAATGTTATACAGTACGGTCTCAATTTAAACCTGAATCTGTCTGTCCTGGAAGTCTGTGCACTGTCTGTATGTGTTATAGACTGAATGTCTGAGTCATTCTCAAATTCATATACAGACCCTCTAATCCCCAATGTGACGGTATTTGGGAGGCGATTAGGTCATGGGCTCTCACGATGAGATTAGTGCCCTTACACAACGAGACAGGAGAGAGATGACCTCTCTCTACCAGGTGAGGACACAGAAAGAAGGCTCCATCTGCAAATCAGGAGAGCCCTCACCAGATACTTACCCTGCCTGCACCTTGATCTTGGACTTCCAGACTCCAGAACTGTGAGAACATTTGTTGTTTAAGCCACCCAGTCTTTGGTCATTTGTTACAGCAGCCCAAGCTAACTAAAGCAGAAATTGGTACTGAGAAGTGAGATGCTGTTATACCAAACATCTAAAAATGTGCAAGTGGCTTTGGAACTCAGTAATGCATAGGGGCTGGAAGAGTTTAGTTTCACAGGTTCACAGCTGAAAAGAAATTTTGCCCGAGGACAGATCATACCTCAAATCTCATCCATATCTGATTTCATTGATACTTAGATGTAACTTTGGACTTTAGACTTGATGCTGGAATGAATTAAGCCTTTGGGGGAGGAGGGCGTTGGGAAGGAATGAATGTATTTTGGGTACGTATTTAGGGGTTTCATTAGGGGGTCCAGGGAAAGAATGCTATGGACTGAATGTTTGTGTTCACCCTACATCGCCAATTTGTTCTAGCAGCCTGAACTGACTAGGATGTAGGCCACACCGCTTTTCTTTCAGGGAGAGGTCCATCGCCACAACAAAATACCTCAGAAATGTGTGTAACAGAGATATGAGAGTTCACTCGACATTGCATTCGATTCAGGG
The DNA here is from genome assembly GCA_963574695.1 of Propithecus perrieri. NCBI lineage: Eukaryota > Metazoa > Chordata > Mammalia > Primates > Indriidae > Propithecus > Propithecus perrieri. Next base: position 13,227 of record CAUYRB010007380.1, read on the forward strand.
CTGCAACACCATAATTTCCATGAGGAGACCAAGAGGGTTTATCCCAGGCTCTGCCACATAGCATAGCTCTGGCAATTTGCCCAGCCCCCATTTTCCCACCTGTGAACTATCTCCCAAGACACTGGAACATAGCATGGAATAATACCTGCCTAAGGCTACCTTTGAGGGTAGAAATGAGAAAATAATGAATGAGAAAATAATGAATATTAAAAGTAATAATGATGCCATCATACATTTTGCTTCTTGGCCAACTGACCACTTTGAAGAATGTGAAATTCTCACACCCATTTGCACAGCACTTAGTTCGTGTCTAAGTATTCAAAGCATTTCTACAATGTTTCTTGGGTGAAAGCACTCAGTAAATTATAAGGCCTGATGACAGACTGATTTATTATTGACACATGGGGAGACAATAAAAGCTAGAGCACATCAACCTACTCTGGCCATGGACCCAAAATGAGGGATGAGAAGAAATAAATAGGTATGGGGAATACCACGTGAATGTGGTTTTCCTTCTCGGTGTCCTTGGCATGAGATGCACACACATGTCAAATTGCCAGAATGGTCTAGATGTTCCTTTCTAAGCCAGCCATTGACATTTTCAAAAATCTCAGAATTGGCAAAAATCATGCAATTTCATAGGACAAATTTTTCTCCCAACTTTCCTCTCTAGGTAAGAGCTCAGCAAAACTATTCAACATTACATTGAAGAGAAAAACAGTGGAAGTCTGTCAGCATAGTTATAATAGCCAATGTGACATTCCCCCTTATGGGCTGAACCTCTGTAATAAAACACAGCCTGGGGCCTTCTGAAGAAGGAAATCCCCCACAAAGGGTAGCTGGAACTCCAGTCAGTCAATTCAAGAATTTTCTGCTTCTCTAAACTACAGGAGTTTAAAATGTGCTGGCTGACTCAATCTGATTCTTTTCTTATTTCCACTGCAGCACATCAGAACAGAACATGAGGTCAAAAAAAAAAAAAATGCAGAAAAGAAATTCACTTTCTCTCTCTGGGAAGAAATGAGGAGATGGAAGATCATGTTCTGAAGTGACTTTCTCTGCTCTCCAAGGAGCAAAATACAATGAAAGGCCCAAAAAGTAGGGTTAGAGGCCATTTCTTTGCACAACTTTTGAGCTGATGCATTTTATTCTTGGAATCTTCTATTGTGTTCTGCTCCTTCTGGGGTGGGGAAAGTCACTTCAGAACTTGCCCTGCTATCATCATCTTTTTGTGGAAACTGTAATAGAGTCAGGGGTTGGCCTATCTTCAAAACACAAAATATTCCTTTGTTGGTTCTAAGTTTTTATGGAGCTCTTACTATGTTCTCACACCATGTTAAATTTTAAGTCTGACCTGGTGCTGGTGATCAGGGGATAATTTGTTATTCATTTAAATATTCATCATTCTGGACCCTCAGCTCAAGTTGATGAAAGAGACAGTCTCTGCCCTTATGGACCTCCTGACGTAATGGCCATGGCACTGGGCACTGAATGCTGTACCAGGAGAGGCAGAGGTGGCTAGCAGCTTGCCACAAATGCATGCCCAGCTTCCTAAAGTAAATAGTAGACAGCAGTTGCTGACTACCTTTCTCACCCCTTTTGTATCTAGGTGAGGACATGCTCACCATGTCCTAACCAAAAAATAAAAAAATAAAATAAAATGGGGCAGAAGTGGTGTACACTACTTCCAGACCCATAAAACTTCTTGCACAATATTCCATACCCTCTCTCTTCCCACATCTATTGGTTGGATGCCAATGTCTTTGAAAGCCACATAATGAAGGTGGCAAAATCTCTGTCACCCTGGGTCCCTGAATGGCTCTATGGAGCAGAGAATCTGTCCTCATTCGCTGTACTGCCACCCCACCATCACTGATTGGACTTACATTCCTTCATAAAAAATAAACTTCTATTCCATTAAGCCACTGAGATCAGAAAGTTTATCTATTATCACTGATAGCATTCTGTTAACTACACATTCAGCCCCTTGCTTCATTCATTTACTTATTTTAATCTATTTGGCATGTTCATTTAGAGCCTGCTGTTCACTGTGCATATTTCCAGGCACTAGGACACCCAGGGGGTTGAGGGGAGGGGCAGAAAACAGAAACAGAAAAATACATAAGGTAATTCAAGTTGGAATAACATTACGAGGAAAAATAAACATCACTGTGATGGAGAGTAATTGAGAGGCATCTGTGAGGAGATGACAATTTGACCTAAGACCTGAAGGACAGAAAGAAACCAACCATGTACATATTTAGAGGAAAAAGAACTACAAGCTAAAGGAATGGCAAATACAAAGGCCTCAAGTAAGGAAATTACTAGGCATGTTCCAGGAACCAGTCAAAGGTGTGTGTGCCCCACAAGCTACAGCAGGACAGCCAGAATAAATCAAAATAGCACCTAGAGAACCAGGAGGTGTGGTCACCCTTCTCATGACCTTCTCAACACTGTTCCAAGGTCAATCACTGCTGCCCTGTAGTCCCAAAGCCAGACTCCCTTCTTACTGCTCCACACTCTGGCTGTGGCTGCCCTGGATGAGCACTGACTGACCAGTGAGGGTTTTCTCAACAGCTGCAGCAAGCATGATTTTAGAATGCCATATGGAATCATCTGTTTCAAGCAGTGAAACATTACAAATTTTAATTTTTTTTTTTTAAACTGGGAAAAGTTCAGGTGGCTTCAGTGTCCCCAAGAATGTTGACCTGAGAATTTTAGGAAAGCAACAATACACAAACTGCCAAGTGTTTCTTTATGAAATAAATAAATAAAAGGGCAATAGCAATAACCTCACTATGAAGTGTTTCCTCCAGTAGGGAAAGAGGAAATTGTTATAGTTTCAATTCGGGATCTGGGGACCACATTTGATATGAACTCTTCTGCCCTTACATGAAATATTGAATTAATTTCTGTTACCAATTGGAATATGTTGCCCTCTTATTCACTGTGAATTACCCTGGCTGAAAATATTTGCTATGTTTTTTCCTCCTAGAGATTCTCCTGTGTCAACAGCCTGGGGGATAAACTGTCTGATTTAGTTATAGAGAAAATCACTGTTTTTATTTGATGCCTATTTTTTCCAACGGGACAAGAAAAATATTCTCACTGTTATCAACTTGTTTCTAAGAAAAAGAGAAAGTGCCATTTCACTAAAAATCTATCACACAGTCCAATAAAAGAGGTTGCTCTGAGTTAAGACGGGGAAAGCTCCAGGAGACAATGTAAGTGGAAAGGAGCAAGTGCGGCTGGAATGAAAGGGAAGGATTGCATAGCTGCAGATGTGACCTCACCCTGGAGCAGAGGGAAGTAGAAGCTCTGACCTTCAAAGGCCTCTACAGGAGGAGAAGGGTTGAGAAGTACTGAGAGGGAGAGACGCAAATAGAGTCAGGAAACTAGATTCCCGGGTGATACTGAGTAGGTACCTGCCACTGTGGGCCTCAGTTTCTTCACCAATAAAATGAATTTTTTTTTTTTTTTTTTTTTTGCTCTCTACTAGTCTTCATGGTCTGTGGCTTGTCAATCATGTTTCTTGAACATTGTGATGGGTGAGATTTTATTTGGCAATTTGGCTAGGCCATGGTACCCAGATATTTGGTCAAACACTATACTAGATGTTTCTGTGAAGGTATTTTTTGGATGGAATTAACATTTAAATCAGTAGACTTTGAGTAAAGCATATTGCAATCTATAATGTGGGCTTCATCCAATCAGTTAAAGGCCTTAAGATGTCTTAAAAGATGTCTCCCGAGAGAGGAAATTCTGCCAGCAGACTGCCTTTAGAATTGAACTGCAACTCTTTCTTGGGTTTCCAGCCCACCAGCCTACCCTACAGATTTGGGATTTGCAAGTCTCCTCCATGGCACGAACCAATAAATAAATGCACACATATACACGTACACACTTCTACGGTTTGAATGTGTCCCTCAAAAAGCATGTGTCAGAAACTTACTTCCCAGTACAAAACAACACTGTTGAGAGGTGGGACCTTTAAGAGGTGAGTAGATTATGAGGACTCTGCCCTTGTGAATGGTTCAATGCTGTTCTCATGGGAGTGGATTTGCTATTGTGAGCATGACTTTGTTACAGAAGCAAGTTCAGGCCCCTTGGGCTCTCTCTTGCCCTTTCACCTTCCCACATGGGAAGATGGGAGCCAGCAGGAAAGCCTTTGCCAGCTATGGGCCATTTGCCCTTGGACTTCCCAGTCTCCAGAACCGTGAGAAATAAATTTCTGTTTTTCATAAATTACCCAGTCTGTGGCATTCTGTCATAGCAACACAAAACAGACTAAGACACACATATATGTATATACACACGCACACACATGCATACACATCCTGTTGGTTCTGTTTCTGGGGAGAACCCTAACACAAGCAACTACTCTGTACCTGGTATCAACCTAAACACTTGGGATTTATGAGGAATCTAAAGAGACAAAGATCGCTAACAAGTTTCTTTGTATCACTGAGGCATGGAACCACACCAGATAGTTTATGCTAACAGTTTGATTCAAGGTGAAGGCCTGTTTCTGTTTGCCTGGGGCCCTGGCCATGCTGTATCAGGGACTGAATAGCTAGGGTGGGTCACTTGGGCTTTCCATGCCTGCACAATTGAGCCCTAATAACAAAGCTGAACATCAAAGCTTGGGTGAGCTTTCCTGGTTGGGAATACTTCACAACATTGTCGCTACAAGAATTAAGTGTCTCCACCGAGAGGAGACAACTGGAAGTTTGTGCCTAGCTTTTCGTGGAGTCTACCCTACATACCTTTATTCTTTGCTTATCTTAATCTGTATCCTTTCTTTGCAATAAATCATAACCATAAGCATAACAGCTTATCTGAGTTCTGTGACTCCTTCTAGCAAATCCTCAAACCTGAGAGTGGTCTCAGGATCCTTGACACAGTCAACAATGTTTATTGAGCATCTACTATGCGCTGACACTACCTTAAACACTTGGGATTTATGAGGAATCAAAAAGAGGCAAATTTTCCTGCCCTCGTGGGCCTTATAATCTTGGCCGTCTGTAGGGACTGTATGGCATTACAGTTCTCATATTCATACGCCACCACAGACCTCAGGAGTGAGCTTTGACCATGAATAAAATGAGAATCAAAGATGTGTTGAGGTGGTCAAAAATAAATAAATAAAACAAAATGAAATCCCAGTGTGATCATAGGCTGCAAAAGAAGATGTCTTGTTTCACTCTGCTCCCCAGACCATGCCTGGAATGTGCCCAACTGCCATCAGTTCCAAGAACCTCTGCATGCCATTATCAAACCATTGGCAAACTAAAATGCATCCAGGTGAGAGTGTCCTGATGGGTGAAGTTGGTGAAACAATGCCCCACAGAAAACAGTGGGGAAAATGCAGGTGTTTAATTAGAGTAGTGGTTTTCAACTGGGAATGATTTTGTTCCCCAAGAGGACATTTGTCAAGGTCTAGAGACATTTTCTGGTGGTCACAACTGGAGAAGTGCTACTGACATCTGGTGGGTAGAAGCCAGAGATGCTGCTAAACATCCTACGATGCACAGCACAGACCCCACAACAAAGAATAATCTGGCCCAGAATGGCATAGTGCTGAGATTGAGGAACCCTGAGTGGGAGCCCAGGAAGGCAGAGATCTATCTACTACTTAATAAAAGGAGTAAGATGGTTTCAGAACTACTCAAACATGAAATTGGGTGCTCTATATAGGATGAGTTTTGTGTTGCATGACATTTCCACACTGGAATTATGCAACCAGTTGTCAGGATATTATGGAGGAAAAAACAAAACCTGAACTACAAGTGATTCTTGAACAGGTACCGGAAGCCACATGGAGTACATAGTGAATCTTCATCCAGTTTAAGGATGAAGAAACATCAGAAGCCACATGACTAAGGTGCAACCTTGTGGTACTCCAGGAGTGGAGTAAAAATTAAAAGTCAGAGCATACAACCAAGAAAATAATACATCTTTGATCCCTCTCCTTTGGCAAATAAAATAACTTATCTGAATGGGAAGTAATAAAAATAATGTGATCATTATTTATTATTATTATTATTATATCTACCACTTCTGAGCACTTCCTACTAATCTCTCTGCATGTTTTATGGCATTTAATCCTCTCAAACCAGAGTGGAGAGCAGAAAGAAGAACAAACTCATGACAACTGCTGAGGCAGCTACTATTATTACTCCTTTTTCTCAGTTGAAGACACTAAGTGTATTAGGGTTCTCCAGAGAAACAGAATCAATGGTTGTGTGCATGTGTGTGTGTGTGTGTGTGTGTGTGTGTATGTGTGTGTGTGTGTGTACACACATATATGAGGAGAAATTTATCAGAAAGAATTGGCTGAATTGGTTTACATGATTACGGAGGCCAAGAAGTCTCCCATTGGTCTGTCTGCAAGCTGAAGACCCAGCAAAGCTAGTGGTGTAATTCTAGTCCAAGTCCAAAGGCCTGAGAATCAGGGGGCATTATGGTGTAAATCTCAGTCCAATAGCAAGAGAAGGACCAATATCCAAGCTCACGCAGGCAGGCGTGAAGGAAAAGACATATTTCTCCTTCCTCTGCCTTTTCATTCTATTCATGCCCTCCACAGATTAGAAGATGCCCACCCACAATGGGGAGAACCATCTACTTTACTGAATCCATTAATGCTAATCTTATCCAGAAACATCCTCACTGACACACTCAGAAATACTGCTTAACCTGAGAACCCCACAGAGCAGTCAAGTTGACACATAAAACTAGCCATCACATCAAGGCTTAAATAATTTGCTCAGGGACATACAGCCAGAAAGCAGCAGGGCTAGGATGTGAGCCCGGGCTGCCTGATAACCAAGTCCATGCTCTCCTACACGTTCCAGCTACACAAAAGTGAGGTAACATCTGGAAGATCCTACAATCGCTGACCAAGCAAAGCATTAATGATGCTACTTGGGCAGTGGATTGTATTTAAATGCTAGAAATTACCTTTCTTGGAAAATCCCTGGTAATGAAACCTCACCGCCCTTCATCCTTCTGTCGTGATGACCCAGTTGAATCAGTCAAGGTTACACTCTCACATCCCTGGGTATAAATGTCACGACGCAAAAAATGGGGTGATGATCTGTCAATATGTGTAGTCTGGTACAAGTACTAGTAAGATAACACTTATCAGCCTAGGTCCCAACAGGAAATGGATGCAAAACTCAAAAACAATTCAAGAGGGTTTCTTCACAAAGGGATTCATTCTGCCTCAAAGGATAGTGCAGGAATCTGGACTAACAATAGTGGAGCTGTCCAGATGCCTAGGAACAAAGGGACAAAAGGAGAGATTGGGTTCCGGAACATGGAAGGAGACAGAGTTGTGTAGAGTGAGCCACCTTGGGAGGACTAGGGACTCTGTGTCATAGGGGACCACACAAGGAGGGAAGGAATCAAGGGAACAGCCTCCTACCCCAGTCTCCTGCTGGGGCTTCCTCATTGGGTGACCCCAACCAGAAGCCACAGGCAGGGGAGCCCATAGATGTGCTTCCCATAGCCTCCCTGGGGACTGGGGGAAGAGAAAAGAAGATTGAAGGCATAGGATATGATGAAGCCATAAAACACATGAAAAATATGCAACCTCACTGGGATCAGAAAATTTTTTTAGTAAGATAGTATCTTACACATCAAATTGGAAAGAAGTATTTTTAAGATAATATCAAGTGTAAGCATGAATTTGATGAAACAGACATATTCATTACTTCATTATTTCTAGAGGCGGTTTGGTACAAGCAACAAAAAGTGTTAAAATATCCTTGCCTTTTGACTCAGTATTTCCATTGATATACCTACAGATACTCCTGTACTAGAATATTCAGTGTAGCATTCTGTATGATAGTGAAAAGTTGCAAAGTTAAGTGTTTAACAATGGGGCTTGGTTAAACACTATGTTCACATGAATTTAAAAAACCCAGAACCATGGAAAATCGTATTGTTGAAGAATATTTAAAGACATCATAAAACACTCAAGATATAAAATTAATGGCAAAAAAGTCAAATTCTAAAATATATATTGTGAAACCCAATCCATTAACATATTGTGCCTGTGTACCTGGGAATACAACTGAATTAAATCAGGAATGGAGCACACCAAAATATTAGCTGTGACTACTTCTGGCTGGTGGAATTGTAGGTGATTCTTAATTCTGTTAGCCGAGAGAATAGGGGAAAAAAAGGGAAGGAAAATAAATATGAGGCATGAGTATGCCTCAAATCAGCAAGGAAATCAAGGTTTTAAATTTCAAATGAAAACTTTGTGTAATTTCCTAAGACCCTGAAGTCATTTCAGAGACCCCCTAGCAAGAAAGGGATAGGAGATGTTACCATAGCCCTCTTCCCTAGACAGGAAACACAAGATTCTAAAAATGAATAAAAGGATATGTCAAGGATCTATTATTTCTTAATGTGGTGATTTAAAGTCAAGCTTTAGTAACTTTAAACAATAAACCCTAAAGTGAATGGCTCTTTCAAATGCATGCCTCCTCATTCTCATTAAGTGACACCATTTACTGTTTGCTGGTCCCCAAAAATGCAACAACAGTTTCTAGAAGGTGAGAAAACCCTTGAGACTCAGGCCATAAAAGGACCTCATGTTTTTCCCTTTATAGTTTACCAAACTCCTTCACAGACATCATTTCCTATAGATTATTCCACATTCATTTCCATGTTTAAGTGGAAAGAGCTATGCAAGCCCCTAGCACAATTACTGGCCGCAGTAGATCAGCACTGGGTTCCACAGCAACCTGGAGGACCACGGTCATAGCTCTAATTTCATAGATGAGGAAAGTCAGGCTCAGAGTAGAGAAGCTTCTTACAGAAGGTGACACTCTAGTAACCTGGGACATTTTGCTTCTACAAGCTTCCCCCCAAGGTAGTTGAGTGTGCTTGAGCCAAACACAGCCTTCCTCCAGAGGGTGATACATGTATGAGCCTTAAAGAGGGCATACTCTGTGGTTCTGCATCTTATCTCATAAGATGTATCCACTGAGAATTGTCAGAAGCACGCAACTGCTTATGTAGCAGGAAATTATCTAAAAGCCAAAAGATGGGTAGCCCACATAATCAGGTAAGACATAATCACTTAAAATGCTTTCCAAGAACATTTTGTGGTATGAGATAATGCTCACAATATGATGCTGAATGAAAAATAATAATTTGACTAATGTGATAAATTGTCATCCATAAGGAAAATGATTAAATACCGACAATTTCAAGAAAAAAAGGACTGCTTCTTGCAAAGCATGTAGCTGGTGCTAAACAAATGCTTACTGAAAGGACTTCTTTCTCTTTTTAAATAAAAAAACTTGGACTCATGAAAAATCCCTTCTTCTGGCCTCTGTCTTCAAAGTAATTCAACAAAACTACATTTATTTTACTAATAGCTTTGTTCATGATCACAATTGTGAAAAGAAAGAAAACTTGAGAAAATAGAAAAAAAAAGATACAAAATCCTAATAAATTCCACACTTATACCCTACCCAACCTGTGCCCCCAAGGTTGTCTCTCAACATTCTATTCCAGAACCGTCCCACTTTTCTCCCAAGATCTTAACCTTTTCTCCCAAGATCTTAAGTCTCCCAAGACTCTTAACCAAGTCTTCAGATTTTGTAATTAATGTGTATATAATTCTATGAATAAGAAGCAAAATATTCCTTAACTCTACAAGCAAATTTTACCAGTGCCCTCTTTTCTATTGTTTGAATATGAACTAATATTAAAAAATAAACTCTACCAACCCAACAAAACTACTGACCAGCCTTCCCTGCCCTAACCATCACAGAGATAACTTTTTGTTCAATGAATGAGTAAATGAATAAACAGAATAAATCTGAATTAATGAATGCATGCAGAGTAAAAGTTTCGTGACCTAGAGAAGAGAATACGAGGCCATCTGTAAAGCCACTTTCTGGTCCATAAACAATTAACAGCAACACAAAATGAGGCAGAGTTGACCCAAGATAGTCTCTGTATTGCCACAAGAATATCAGAACAACTGTGTTCAATCCACAGTTTCACAAGCACAATTCACTCCGTTGACATTTTTTTCTTTTTCCTAATGGGTTTTAAACTAGAGTCATTTGCCACATAGCAACATACCGCATGTACTACTGTGGTCCCCAAAATCCCTACTGCCTACTGACATCTTGATGATCCTGACCCTGTGTAGACCTAGGCTTACATGTCTGCTTGTGTCTTAGTTTTTAGCAAAAACATTTTAAAAGTAAAAAAATATATAAAAAATTTTACAAGTGAAAAATGTTTATAAAGAGATAAAGAAAATATTTTTGTATAGCTGTACAATGTGTTTGTGTTTTAAGCGACCTGTTATTACAAGAGTCAAAAAGTTACAAAAAATTAAAAAGCTTATAAGTAAAAAAGTTATAGTAAGCTAAGGTTAAATTATTATTCAAGAAAGAATTTTTTATAAATTTAGTGTAGCTTAACTTTACAGTGATTGTAAAGTCTACAGTGGTGCACAGTAATGTCCTGGCCTTCACATTCACTCACCCTTCACTCCCTGACTCACCCAGAGCAACTTCCAGTCCTGCAAGCTCCATTCATGGTAAGTGCCCTGTATACGTGTCCCATTTTTATCTTTTCTACCTTACTTTTATGTTCCTTTTCTATGTATAGGTATGTTTAGATACACAATACTTACCATTGTATTAGAATTGCCTACAATACTCTGTACAGTAACATGTTGTACAGGCTTACAGCCTAGAAGTAACTGGCTCTACCATATAGCATAGGTGTATAGTAGACTGTATCATCTATGTGTGTATAAATACATTCAGATGTTTGAACAATGATGAAATCACCTAACGATGCATTTCTCAGGGCATATATATCCCCATCGTTAGGCAATGCATGGTTATATTTGGCTTTTAAGTGTTCATGTTGAATGAGGCAGCAAGGAAAAGAAAAAGTACCTGAGAATGAGGCTTGATTGTCCTCAATTCACAGGGGACACTCTGCTTTTGGAACTGCCAGCATCCTTGGGTCCTCTGACCTGGCCAGGGCTTTCTCTGTTACATCTCACTGCCAACTGGAGGCAAAGACCAAGATGTCGACAGAGTCATCACCCTATGGCCATTTCATCATCATTCTTCTCTCACTCATAAGGATCTAATTATTAAGAACACAGAGTTCTGGTGTCATTTTGCTCAGAATCTTATCCAATGATAAATGACAGAGAGGCCAAGCAAAGACATGATCCCTGTTTTGCAAGCAGTGTTACTTTAAGAGACAGACATTTCTTGATAGCTATCTAGAAAGTTCAGACAGTTACACTGAATTCCAATGGGTGCAATTGCAAGATATGTTAAACAGTGAAGTTGGCTGGTAATTGGACTATTGCACACCATGTACACTCACTGACCTGCGAGGTTGGTTATCATTAAGTATTTACTATTCACTCATTCATTCGACATATATATATATTAAGTGCCTACCATACTAAGCCCTAAGCAATGAGCTAGTGACACAGTAGGGAAGAAGACAAACTTGATCTCTGTCCTCATGGAACCTATAGCCCAGTGGGGAAAACAAAAAGAAAATAAAGGAAATAACACTGGGACCAACAGTGGACAGTCAGAAAAGGCTGTGTGGTAGACACTGCCATGCTGCCCAGATCCCCCTTGAAGGAAGGACTCGAGGCCCTGGCCTCTGGGAGTACTGTCGGCATTTGGCCATCAGCTGTCGACCCTGCTAGGGATTGCATCAGCTAAAGTCATCCCCCCAAGGTCACATTCTTCCTGGCAGGAGGAGGTCCCCATAAAAGACTGCTCATTAAGAGAGTATAAAGGCCTGACCATGGCATGGTGGCAACTCTGACAGACCATTCAAGCTCCAGGGCTCCCCTTATGGTCAGCAGAGGCTGCATGGTCCTGAGTCGCTCTCCTCCCTCTGTCCACTCCTGCTCCATTCCCCTCCCTCCCATGGAGCTGAGCCCAAGAGCCCTCCGCAGTGAACATCCTCCAAGCCAAATTCCATCTCAGAGTTCTCTTTCTAGGAAACATGGGACAAGCTGACACCTGACAGATAAGCAGGAGCCAGCCATGCCAAGGGACAAAGGAAACCACCCAGAGAGGGAACATCAGGCCCACATCACAGAGGCACAAGCACAGAGGCATATTTAAGGACCATAGAGGCAGCCAATGTGGTCGGGATACAAGGAGCAAATCAAAGATATTAAGAGATGGGATTAGAGAAGCAGGCAGGAGCCGGACAGGCAGGGCTGTATAGACCACGACAAAGTGCTTGGATTTTATCCCAGTGTGAAAGGGAGCAAAGGAAAGGCTGTAAGGTCAGGAGTGACAAGATCTGATACACAATTTTAAGAGATGACTCCAGTGGCTTGCTCTGTGCTGGAGTTGGAAGCATGCAGAGGCATAAGTCACTATTCCAGCTATCCCAATACCTGAATTTGCACAGAGAGAAATTCTTGAAGGTTTGTTCAAATGGTAACTTTATAGAACAAGAAGAGGGAAAATAGCTAGTATCTAATGAGTGTCTACTGTATGCTATACCTAACGATCCTTTTAATGTGAGCACAATTATCTTCATGTAGCAGAGGCAGCAATGAGGGCAAAGAAAAAGCAAGAAAGTGGTCCAAACTCACATAGTTAACAAAGACCAGGGATGTGAACCTAGGTCTCCAGGCCACACAACAAATTACTTGCTCTTTAAAAGTATTATAGCATTATAATTACTTATTATACATATTTCTACCATATATATAAGTACTATATCTATTGCAAGCCACTGATACTCAGGCATTTGAATGACCAATTGCTATCATTGTACATAATCTCCTATGCTATCAAAAAGGTGAACTTGTCCCCAAAATAATCATAGGTCTTGGAGGGAAAAGGAAGAAATCAAACAGAGGTGATGGCATCTGATTTCTTTTTTGTGTCCAGAAGTACTCCTGGCTGTGCCCATCAGCTCCCCCACCCCCACCCAGCACAGCCCACTGTTTCATGAGAAGGGCTTCCCTCACAGGTTGCTGACTGCAGGCACAAACCCATGGTGTGCAGAAGCTTAACCACCAGTCAACTCCAGTGGTTTAAATGTATCTGGCAATTCCACCCATTGTAATTCAGTGTAAGTGGCTGAACTTTCAAGAGCGTCTCTTTTGACGTTCCTCGATCAAGAACAAGAGAGCCAGGCAAAGGCTTGCGATCGAAGGGCTTTTATAGTGTGATGATGTGAAGGTCGGGAGAGGAAACTTGCTCCCTCTCCTGTCCTCCCCAGCCTTGCACAAAGGAGGCTTCCAACACTAATAATGTAAAAGGGCAAAGCCAAGAGGAATGTTCCCCCTTCTTAATCACTTCTGGGAAAACCCAAGGTCCCTAACACATTTCAGGGATTGAGATTCTTGCCACAACATAAAAGGGCAAAATAGAATTTTGGCCCCACCTCCTCCTACAACGAAACCCAGTCACTGTGTGCTCTTTTCTTTACTAGACAGTATTTACTCATCCTGTGTGCTGGTTCTGTTGTCTTTTGAACAGAACTGCACCTAAAATCCTGAGAAGGACATGCAGGAAGCAGAAGAAAGAACGTGTGGCCTTCACAATGTTTCAAATAGTTTCATAGTCACCGTTAATTATGTCAAAAAAAAAAATTCGAGGCACGTTAGAGTAGAATGTACACAGCGAGGACAAATCCACAAAATCCTTTAGTCAAACTAAAAAGGCCCAAACCAAGAAAAAAACCATATTCAACTTGCTGAGATTTTCTGAATGTGTTTTCCTAAGTTCACTAATAACTCCCTAATTTTCCAGCACAGCAGGCTCTCTGGTCCTAAACTGAGCTGCTCTTGCAGGAGTATGTGTGTTTTATTTAATATACTTTCAAAAGGTAATAAAAGTTCATTTTCTTTTTTTTTTTTATTTATTATTTATTTATTTATTTATTTTTTATTTCAGCATATTATGGGGTACAGATGTTTAGGTTACGTGTGTATGGAAGAGCATAATCAGTAGAGTACGGCTTGGTGGAGTTTTACAAAGTGAACATTCTCATGTACCAGCAACCAGATCAAGAATTGGCACACTGCCCAGCACCCAGAAGCCCCCTTCAGGCCCCTCTGTCTCTACTCTCCCACCTCTTCCCCAAAGGTGATCAAGTATCCTAACTTCTATCACCATAGGTTAGTTTTGCCTGGTTTTGAACTTTATATAAACAGAATCACATAGCACATGCTCTTTTGTGCTTGACTTCTTTTGCTCAACATAATGTTTGCGAGGCTTACCCATACTGTCACATGTAACGGTAGCTAATTTTCATTACTATATCACACTCTTTGGCATGAATATACAATATCCACTCTACTGCAGATACACATTTTGTTTTTTCCAGTCCTCAGCTACCATGAACAGTGCTGCTACAGACACGCTTAGTACATTTTGGCACACAACTGCACATGTATCTGTTGGAACTGAACTTGCTGGATCATACAACGTATGTATGGTCAGCTTCAGTAGACTGCAAAATAGTTTTCCAAAGTGACTGTACTAAATTACACTCCCACTGACAGACTATGAAAGTTGCTGTTTGTCTAAAAATTTTGTTCAAGGTTTGGCTGCTTTTGAATTTTTATCAAGTTATGCATGTTCACAGATAATTTCATAAGGCTTAAAATGCAAAAGAGCAGTCCCCTAATCTACCCTTAATTCCTGTTCTGCAGAGTCAACCATTTTCAACTCTTTTATCTCCTTCTTCTAGTATTTATTGTTGTGTTTCTACATAAATTTTTATTTCTTCCTTTATTATTTTTAAGGATTGCCTTTGGGTTTTCTTCTACAGAATAATAAAATTTTAGCACTCTTACACTCCACACCTCCCCCCCTCCACGTTCATTTCACCTCTACCTCCTCCACAGTACAGCTTTATCATAATGTTGGTTATACCAAGTTACTGTTTAAATTATTACTATAAAATTATTATTCACGGATGAAACCAATAGTATGCTGATTGTATTTCCTTTCTTATACAAATTTTTTTTCTCTAAAGTTAGTAATTGCCTTTATTTTTCATCTTATTTTTCTAAGTATCAACAGTTTTTCTTAGACTCTCTGAAAGAATTTTAAAACCCCTCTCAAAAAGGTTCAGCTTCATAGGAAATCTATCAGTACTGCACTTGCCTTTTATTACCATAGTTATTTTTGCTAAAGATCCCTTTCTTCCTATTCACTGAGGGTTCCTGAGGCTTCTGAACAGCTGTCATCCTAGGAAATCCCTTCACTGTTATCTTAAGAGTCCTTTCATGTTTTCTTGGGGCTAAATCCCTTGTCTCCAGATCTCGCATTTCCTTTCTTGATGTTTTCCCTTGCTTACTGGAGCAAATTATCCAGTTTCTCCCTGGATGTAAATGTTTGAAGACATCTATGTTCCACATTTGCATTCTGCTGTCACATTTGATTGACATTTTGGAGGAATATGGATGTCTAGGTTAGAAACAATTACCCCAGCTTTGAAGACATTGCTGCACTGACTTCCTGCTTCTGGAAGTTTGCTGCTCAGAAGTCAGATCCACTGTGATTCCTAATCCTTTGATAGGTGACACTTTTGCTCTTCTCTGGAAACTTTTAGCATCTTCTCTTTCTATCCCTGGTGCTCTGAAATTCCACAGTAATGTGCCGTGGTGTTGACTTGTGTGCTGAGTACACAGTGGAACTTTTCAATCTGGGGATTCACATTCTTCAGTTCTCAGTATATATATGACTTTTTAATTCCTCCCCATTTGTGCCTCTCCCAGTTGGACAGTGGACATGCTGGATCGATCCTCTGATTTTCTTATCATTTCTCTCCTGCTATGTGTTGTTCTTTTCCTCTGTATTCAAGGATATTCCTTCAACATTAACCTCTAACCTTTTAATTGTTTTTAATTTCTGCTGTCATATTTTTAATTTCTAAGAGCTCTTTGTTCTCCAGTTCTTTTCAAAAATAGCATCCTATTTTTGTTTCATCAATGAAATATCTTATTTCTCTCTGCAAATATCAATTATAGTTATTTTAATTAAATTGCTTTCTGTTCACTTCACTCTCACTGTATTTATCAGGTTCATTTCCTTTCCTCTTAGTATTTGCTTTGGTCTTTCTCAATGAGAATGGAAGCTTTCCTCAAAAGTCTGGTGATCCCTACACATCCATTGATATTTAAGCGGTGATAAAAAGCTGATGATAGCTCTCTGTGAGTAGGCATGGCTTTATTGGAAGGTGATCAGGTAGAGATGTGGCTAATTTATTGGAGGTCTTTTCCCCTGGAGTGGTCAATTATTCCCAAGAGTAATCTCCCCATCTCTGCCTAGGGAGTATATACCTGGCTGCCCATGTTCTAGGCATTGAGAAGGGGAAAGGGATTAGGATATCTCCCCTCTTATTTCATTTTAATATCTGAAGATTGCTCTCTTTTACTCCTGATGTCCTGCCCCTTCTGGTTGAGTTTCTCCAGAGACAGACTTCTACAGATCCTGTGGGGGAGGCATCAGTATCTGGTTTGTGGGAAAGGGCACCTAGGGATAAAACTGCCCATTATGCATGCAGTATTAATAAGGTTCTTTTGAGGTTGAGAGAGTTGTTTGTTTTTTGAATTGCAATCAGCAGAAATGGACTCTGGGAAATCAGTTTATTAAATGGTGGGTAGTTCATTGAATTGTTGGGAGGGCTAAAGACTCAGGCTCCAGGCTAAGCTTCTAAAATTATGCCCAAAATTACCCCACAAAATATGCCTGATGAAACCTTCGCAGAAAGATTCTGCTGCCCTACTGAGCACTATATTATCATTGCCCCCACTACTGCCACCACCAATACCAGGTTGGTATGAGAAATATAACCTTACAACCACATGCCAAATGCTTCCACTAAAAGCCTAAGACCCCTTTCTGCTTCAGAAATGGGAACCCACATAGACCCTCTTTCTTCAGCTCACTTCGGAATTAAAATGTTACATGGGCCTGGCTGGCACAGCCAGGTCACATGACTGTGGATTAGCTGCAAGGGAAGCTAGGAATTAGAGTTTGCATTGAGGAAGCAAGACCCATAAATTGAGATCTCCTTACATATAGAAAAGCTACTCAAAAATGGACAACCATAAATATGAGATCTGTCCACTCCTGAGATGATTCTTCAGAGCAGTCTTTAGAGATATCAGTGGGCTCCAATTCTCTTGCCTCTCTAGGGTTCTGTGGCACGAGCTGGCTTGCTTCTTTCTTGGTGGAATTCTCCTTTCCAAGGTACTTAGTTCCAACTTTCTTGCTCTGCTGACTTAGTTACTATTCACCCATCTGCTTTCCATCATCATGTAAACATTGTTGATATCTTTAATTTCCAATTGTTTCCTCTTCTATGCTGTTTATGTAGGTTTTATACCCTTTTAATTCCTTTTACATCACTTTAGTGAGGTTCAGGAGGAACCAGCAATTAATGTATGCCATGTTTACCCTGAATAGGAAGTATCTTTTGTGCAGCTAAGAAGGAGAATCTATGTATAAAAGTCATTTGTTGATTATTCCATGTGCCAGAGTAGACTCTTCAAAAATTTAAAATTTCTCCATGGGCTCAGACTTACCGAGATTGCCAACCTCACCTTCTCATCATCTTCTACCTAGGCAGGTACCTAGATTTGTGCATCTCTGTAGAATAGATTTTCTTTCCTGAGAATTTCAGGTATTTCATGAGTTAAAAAAAAAAGAAAAGGGCAAGGTGAATCCCTCTGTTTTAACAACATGATGCAGAAAGGCTGCTCCAGTCTCCCTCCCTTACAGAATTTCTGTCTCTAGATTTAATTTGAAAATCTCAGGGAAGGATTCTGACTTGCTGGCTTGAGTCATGCATCTACCACCATGGTCAGGGCAGATAAGCACTGACTGATCCAGCCTAGCTTACTTTGTGACTAGAGCGTGCGTCTGACACCACAGGAAATTGGGGCAGTGGAGTTAGACATTTTGAGGTATGCAACCTAATATGTGTGTACTCCACTGCTACACAGTGGATCTTCTTGGACATCATGCAACCATGGCAAGATGCACACATGAAAAATGAACTCCTTGTGCACTGAACAATGCCCACAAGAGGTATCCACACCCTAATCCCTAGAAGCTATGGATGTTACCTTACATGACAAAAAAGGACTATGCACATATGACTAAGTTGAGGATCCTGAGATGGGAGGTTATCCTGGATTATCCAGCTGGGCCCTAAATGCAATCAAATGTATCCTTATAAAAGGAAGACAGAGGGAGGTGTGAGATGGGGAAGAAGAAGGAGGAGGAGGAGGAGGAGGGGGAGGAGAAAGAGGAGTGGGAGGAGGAGCAGGAGCAGCAGGAGCAGGAGCAGCAGCAGGAGCAATGTGACTTTGGAAGCAGAGATTGAAGCGATGCAGCTATAAGCCAAGAAATGCTGGCAGTCACAAGAAGCTGGAAGAGTAAAGGAATGAATCCTTCCCTTGAGCCTCCAGAGAGAATGCAGCCCTAGATTTCGGCCCAGTGAAATGTATGTCAAACTACTCCGAGCCTCCAGAATTGTGCGAGAATATATTTTTAAGCCACCAAGTATGTGCTAATTTGTTATAGTGGCAACTGAAAACTACTACAGATTGTGGTATCTGCTGTAACAAATTTCTAACAATGTGAAATGTCTTTGGAATTGAGTAATGGGTAGAGGCTGAGAAAATTTTGAGATCCCTGCTAGAATAAGCCTAGATTGCTTTCAGCAGACTCTTGATAGAAATATGAACATCAAAGACATAGTTGGTGAGGTCTCAGACAGAAGTGAAGAACATGTTATTGGGAACTGCAGGAAAGTTGGCCCTTGTTATATAGTGGCACAATGCCAGGCTGAACCGTATCCTACAGTTTCATGCAAAGCATAAACTATAAGTGATGGACACGGTTATTTAAATGACGAGATTTTCAAATAAAATGCCAAAAATGAAGTCTGCATTCTTCTTGTTTATAGTAAAATGTGAAAGAAAAAGATAAAACGAGGGCAGAACAGTTAAGGAAAAAGGAAGCAGGGCTTCAAGACTTGGGCAATTCCCACCCAGCCTATTCAGATAACAAAAGATGCTGAAATTAGGAAATCCACCGTCAAGAAATCATGTTCTGGAAGGTCAAGGATATGACTGGGCAACCTTTGGCTAGAGCTGAAAGGATTAGACATGTGACTCACAGACCCCCTCAACTGTCTCAGTAGAAGACAGGAAAAGAGATGGGGTTATCCAGGAAGTATCTATGGAGGATCCTCTTATCTAATGGCATGAGTCCCTTTAATATACACTGGAGAGCCATGGGTTTTTTAGAGTGTTGTATCAGCAAAAACACAGGTAGCTTGGACCGAAAGGGACAGAGAGGACAAAGTGAAAGAAAGCTGTAAGCTCCCAAAATTCTACAGGCAGGAAAAAAGCTCATAAAACTATTCATCTGCAAACATGTGCTACTTCAAGAAAAAGGAAAAATGGCTCCCAGAGTGGAGTCTCAGGGTGAGAGGGCAGAGCTACAAGCTGTAGAGGATTATTTCCAAGCCTTGAAACATAATGAAACTTGTCTTTCTGGATTTTTAAATTGTTTATAATCAATGACTCCTTTTTCCTTTCTATATCCTTCTTTTCAGAATGGAAATGTCTGTAACGGTTTTCCTATGCCTGTCCCACCATCGTATGTTGGAAGCAGATAACATATCCTCTAGTTTTACACGTCTGCAGACAGCAAGGAAATTTTCCTCATGATGTATTATATCAAGAGATTTTCCCACCCCTGATTTAAATGATTTAGATGATGACTTTGGGACTTTTGAGCTGACATTTACATGACAATTTGGACTGGAGTTCATTCCATAATGGGTTGAGGCTTTGAGGGATATTGGTTAAATGCATTTTGCACATGGAATGGATATGAACTTCTGAAGGTCAAAAGCTAGACTATGGTAAACTGAATAGTGACCCTTTTCCTCAAAAAGTTATCCCTATTCAAATCCCTGTAACCTGTGAATGTTTTCCTACATGGCAAAAAAATAAAAACTAAAAAAGAACATTCCAGATGTGATAAATTAAGGACCTTGAAGCAGAGAGATTATCCTGGATTATCCAGGTGGGCTCTAATAGCAATCACATGTATCATTTTTAAAAGGAGTCAATGAGAGATTTGAAGATGGGGAAAAGGTTCATGATCCAAGGAATCCAATGAATGCATCTCTCAAAACTGGAAAGGGAAAGGAAATGTATTCTTTTCCAGAGCTTTCTGAAGGAGAACCACCCTCCTGACACCTCCGTTTAGCTCCATCACAGTTAATTTCCCTAAAAGAGGAGGCCATAAATTACTACCTGTAAGAAAATAAATTTCTGTTGTTTTAAGTCACCAGGATTGCTGCAATTTCCTACAGTAGCCATAGAGAGCCAATAAAGAACTGAAAAGGTCAATAATCTCTGAGAGCAAATCTGAGAACAAAACAATGAAGAAGGCTATAAACTCCAGTGGAAAGGGAACTAAACCAAGAATTAAATTCCCTGGGCATCCTCAAGACCAGAGACTGCCACTTGTAAGTATGTGAAACTAGGCAAGACACAATCTCAGAGCCTCCTTTCCCTACCTGTAAAATAGGGTGATTATGCCTGACTCACTTTATTCCATTGGTTGTTTTTTTTTTATTTTTTTTTATTTCAGCATATTATGGGGGTACAGATGTTTAGGTTACATATGTTGCCCTTGCCCCCCACCCCAAGTCCAAGCTTCAAGCGTGTCCATCCCCCGGATGGTGCACATGGCACTCTTTGTGTATGCATATACCTGTCCCCTCCTTCCCCCACCCCCCTCCCCCTGCCCGACATCCAATAAATGTTATTCTTATATGTGCACTTATGTGTTGATCAGTTAATACCAATTTGATGGTGAGTACATGTGGTGCTTGTTTTTCCATTCTTGGGATACTTCACTTAGAATCTGTTCCAGCTCTTTCCAGAAGAATACGAGAGGTGCTATATCACCATTGTTTCTTAAAGCTGAACAGTACTCCATGGTGTACATATACCACATTTTATTAACCCACTCATGTATCGATGGACACTTGCATTGTTCCCACATCTTTGCAATTGTGAATTGTGCTGCTATAATAATTCGGGTGCAGGTGTCTTTTTCATAGAGCGACTTTTGTTCTTTTGGGAAGATGCCCAGTAATAGATTTCTGGATCAAATGGTAGCTCTACTTGTATCTCTCTAAGGTATCTCCATATTGCTTTCCACAGAGGTTGCACTAGTTTGCAGTCCCACCAGCAGTATATGAGTATTCCTGTCTCTCTGCATCCACGCCAACATTTATTGTTTTGGGACTTTTTGATAAAGGCCAGTCTCACTGGAGATAAGTGACATCTCACTGTAGTTTTGATTTGCATTTCCCTGATGATTAGAGATGTTGAGCATTTTTTCATGTTTTTTGGCCACCATTCTGTCTTCTTTTGAAAAGTTTCTGTTCATGTCCTTTGCCCACTTTTTGATAGGGATGTTTGATTTTTTCTTGTTCATTTTCCTGAGTTCTAAGTAGATTCTAGTTATCAGACCTTTATCAGATTTGTAGCATGCAAAGATTTTCTCCCATTCTGTAGGTTGTCTGTTTGCTTTTGTGACAGTTTCTTTGGCTGTGCAGAAGCTTTTTAATTTGATCAGGTCCCATTTATTTATTTTGGTTGTTGTTGTGATTGCTTTTGGGGACTTCATAAATTCTTTGCCTAGGCCAATGTCTAGAAGAGCATTTCCAATATTTTCCTCTAGAATTCTAACAGTTTCACTCCTTAGGTTTAAATCTGTTACCCAGCGTGAGTTGATTTTTGTGAGAGGTGAAAGGTGTGGATCCTGCTTCAGTCTTCTACATGTGGCTATCCAGTTTTCCTAGCACTATTTATTGAATAAGTATTCTTTTCCCCAGTGTATGTTTTTGTCTGCTTTGTCAAAGATTAGGTGGCTATATGAGGATGGTTTTATATCTGGGTTCTCAGTTCTGTTCCACTGGTGAAAGGCTCTATTTTTGTGCCAGTACCAAGCTGTTTTGATTACTACAGCCTTATAATAAAGTTTGAAGTCTGGTAAATTGATACCTCCCATTCTGTTTTTATTGACTAGAATCGTTTTTGCTATGCGGGGTCGTCTCTGGTTCCATACGAAGCATAAAATTAATTTTTCTACATCTGTGAAGAATGATGCTGGTATTTTAATAGGGATTTCACTGAATCTGTAGATCACTTTGGGTAGCATAGACATTTTAAGAATGTTGATTCTGCCGACCCACGATCATGGTATGGTTTTCCACCTGATTACATCCTCTGCTATTTCCTTCCTCAATGTTTCATAGTTCTCCCTGTAGAGGTCTTTTACCTCCTTAATTAAATATATTCCTACATACTTT